>APFE031211196.1:162625-197402 GCA_000404065.3 Pinus taeda | reverse complement strand
TATGAGATTCTAAAGGTCCTTAGTATGGCCAATGCCCAATTGGTCAACATAGAACGGCTATCCAGGAAAGAACTGCAACATTAGCCAAATGATGATGCGCAAGTATCGGTCAAACCACAGACCCCCCATTTAACTGGATTTAAATCCCCAAGATCAAAATAGTCTGAAATATCCGACCAATTCAGGGTGAATAAATGGGGTCAATGCCTTAGCAAAAACTGGATAAAGTGAGCCAAAAATGCTATTAAAATAAATTCCGTGAGGAAGTGGTATCTTCTTTAGGATCCACTCCAGTGTCTAGAAGTTGTTAATGGGTAGAGAGACAATGTATTGGTGTCCTACCAAGTAGAGATCCAAGTCCTAGTAAACCCTACTATATATGGTTTCAACATGGATCTACTCCGGAAACCAAGCCAATTTGGGGCAAGCTTGGTGTAATGAAACCAAACCAGTAAAAAGCATTAAACGCTGCAAGATCAAATGCACCAATTGCAGTGCATAAAGTTGTAATTCACTGGTTATTCCATAATGCTGGCCAAAGCTGAAGAACCCAGAGGTTATTTGTATCCCTCGAAAACCACCACCACATCCCCATTCCATATATTTCTTGGCTAGCATTGGCCAAACTACTTGGGCACTGGGTTGATGTGAGTGGATCAACCAGCCAGTGCTCATATTGGAGAAATGAGCACCGTGAAAGTAGAGTTCTTTTTGTGTTCAATCTGAAATTGACATGTGTTTTTTTGTATTAAAAGCATTAAAAACTATCAATAATCAAAGTCCATGATGTTTATTATGTCTATTATTAATATTATAATATAGTATAAGTGAGGTGTGGTAAAAATATTTCACTCTCAACCATAAAACAAATTTCAATGTCCATGTGAAACAACATACATTATGCTAACTTTATAAAGAAATAAAGTAATTACAAGTAAAAAAGGTTTATATTTTCACTTCCAAAAATCACGAATATCCAATTCTTATAATTTTTTAATAATAGTACAATACAAGACTTAAAAGAACTATTTGATATCCAAGTTAACTCAATTACTTTAATATTAAATTCTTTATATTATATATAATATATATATATATATAATATATATATATATATATAATATATTCAACAATTATATATATTATATAATAGTTAAACAATTTTTTTTGGAAGTTCAAAATTTTCATTAATTCAAGAGCATGATACATCGTGGGATGGACAAAAAGCATGAAAATAAGGCCTCATTCCTACCATATTTGTTGGCCATTAAATACGTACAAAAAATAACTAAGAGGAACTCCATATCAATAGCCCACCAGACACACCACTAAGCAAAAACCAGAAAAAACCAACTTGCTTCATTGCAAATTATCATCATTTGGGGCTTCAGCTTCATTTCCTGTATTAATTGGGTGATGAAAGGCATCATGGATGTGAGATTTCACATGTTTCATCCACCCTTCAAAACCATCCACCCTATCATGTAACATTTGTTGGTTATGCTAAAGCGATGCTTGGTGGTCTAGAATGTGCCCCTGATTGTGCTAGATATTAGAAAAGAAACTAATCATATTATTGTGGTCTATTTGGTAGTCTTGAACTAACTGGTCCATTGAGGCTTGGACTAGGTGAATTTGGGATTCAAAGGAATCAAAAGGAGGTGACAAATCAACATGCCCAGGATATCCTATTTTAGGCACCTCAAGCTTCCCTTCATCCACTAGTTGAGCCCCTTGTCTTCTTTCTCCCCTACCCTGCTGTCCACCACCCCAACATGGAAGGCCACATTGTCTTAGCATTGGTGGATCACAACTAACATGACTTAATCTCACAAATATTAGTTCCACCAAACATGACCAAATTGAGGCACTCGAATAGCCTGAACATCCAAGATTCCAAAGGATTGCCTGACAATGACTCCATGAAAGAAGCTAGCGTGGGAATCCCTCCTTGAGCACCACAAGGGTTGTGGAAAGGATCTCATGGAAACCAATAGAAAAAACAGCCGAGAATACTATTTTCTCACTATCTGCCAACCACCAGATAACAAAATTCTCCCAAATAAAATGAAAAAAACAATAGAAAACCTCTCGAGGACTTTGACCAGAAGCATAGTGGAATAATTTAGTTACCCTTGAGGGAAATGCAACCCACGTGTCATACAATAACCAGACTACCCTTATGAGGAATGAAAATGGCGTAAGAGTTAACTGAGAACAAGTATTAAAAGTATAAACCACCTCCTATAAATTTCGTTTGTGTTTACTCCAATAAAAAGCAGGTAGGGGGAAGAAGAAAGATTGTGAATGGGGTCCATTCACTAGGTGGCACAAAAAAGAATTTGAGCCCAGGTCCCAAAATGAAAACACAACATCACTTAATTCTTGTGCTCTGTCATTCCTTGGCTTGCAGGTTGCAGAATGAGCCTCCCACCAACCTAAGTTACGGCCCATGGCTCCAAGAAGACTCACAGAGGAAGAACCAACACCATTCACCATTGTATCAAATATCATTTTCTTCAATTATAATAACAAATCTAGACCAACACCATCAATATTAAACCAAGAGGAGCCTCAAGAAAGTTCATTAGGAAGCTTCCCAATGCCTATTGTCAACCACATATATACATAATTGCTACCATGTGGGAGATTAATACTCCCTCCTTCCCCTGTATAGTCGTTGTTACTCACCCTGAGCGGGGAAATAAAATAAAAAAATTTGATCATAATAAAATATTTCAATGTTTAAAAAAATGAAAAAGAAAAAAATCAATTATTAGAGAGAATGAAAACTAAAAGAAAAAAATTTCAATTATTGGAGAGAATTAAAAAAAGGTTAATCATAATAAAAAATTTCAGTGCTCAAAGGAAAATAATAATTGCAAGTAAAAAATCCAATTTCTTCTCAATCAGAATATTAAGAGGGAGATGTGTAATTCATTCAATTTTTAATAAAAAAGTAATAGGTGGAATAATAATAATAATAATAATAATAATAATAATAATACATTCAATGCAGATCATAAATAAAATGTTTCAATAAGTACGATTAAGTAACATTTAAGTGTATTTAAAGATATATATAATATCGATATAAAAGAAGTTCCCATCTCAAGTGATTTCATCCCTCTTTGCACTTCCTATATCAAGTATTAAGAGGAATCAATAAAGGTTGTAATTATCAACAAGCATAGATTCATTTTAGTTCTATATTTACCAATTCCCAAAAAAAATCAAATCTCTCTAGATGAAAACTTCTTTCTGAGTGTAAAAGTTCACGAAATATTTTCACTTGTATAGATTTGATTCTTGTCAAAGCTTAGTAAATCTAGAGTTAATATTGCTCTATGTTAGTTTCTAATAATATTATTTATATAAATTTCATATCTCTATATATAGAAATATTATTATTTTTACATAGATCAATCTTATTTTCGTATATACCAAGGAAGAGAGAAGTCAAATCTCTCAAGATGGAAACCTCCGTTATACCTCTAGAAATTTGATTCCTTTGGAGGCTTGATAAGCCTAGAGTTAAGATGGATCTATATTAGTCATTAATAATATTATTTATATAAAGTTCACATCTCTCCATATAAATATTTAAATTTAAATATGAAGTTGTGAAATATAATAGCTAAGAATATGAATTATTATTTTAAGTTATATGGTTAAGCATATTTTAGTTTATAGCTACTATTACTATATTATATATTTTTCCTTAGATTCATGTGTCAGTAATGATTCATTGGTCGATGGACCCTCTCAGAGACCGCATGATAGGTCTCAAGTTGGCATTTAACAGTCTGTCCAAATGGTCGTCAGACATTTATGATCGCCATCAAGCGAGGTAAAATTCCATTACTTCATCCCATTTAGAACATTCCTTTAGGATTAAATGTTGTCTCCAACTCATGATCTATATTATTCACCAATTTATTCATTCTCTCGTCAGTATTCTCCTATAGGTTGCTAGCTCTTATGAAGGAAAAAATACTTCAGTGCTCAAAATCACTAGACACCTTTTCACCAAGCATCGTAGTTTTAGGAAATTCAATATGGTTCATGAATGAGATAGAACCTCTCAAAGAGGTAGAGGGCAATACTGACCTTCTGTTACCCCTTGACATGACCAAGAATAATAACTCTTTGATCCAGATATCCATCCCCACATTTGGAGTCTAGTTGCTGTTATCAAGGTAGAGAAACATCGTCATTTAGGAGATGGAAATTAGGTTGTAAGGAATATGCTCACACATCATCATAGGATTATGGAAGAAGCCATGGATGGAGCCACTAGTAGAATGGTGGAGGTTAGCACTAATCTCAATACTACTCAACTCTCTTTGAGCAACCTGTCAAGGGATACCATCATCAATTTTTGTACTGTTCCTCTTTACACTAGTTTCTACTAGTGTGGAAGATAGCTATAATACAATTTATTATTACATCTAGAAGGCCATTCCTCCCATCCATTACCCTTCAATGGTGTTGGAAAAGGATAAAGACGTCGCTGAAGTTGGTGTCTTTCCTTCGGGAAAGTAGGAGTAGTAAATTGACAGTCAACCTCAATGACCCACTAGAAATGGTGAAGCCACCAAATGTGAATCCTCGCAACCCTATGCAAATTCTTATGATGATGCCATTGAATAGGAGAGACCTCCCTAGCTTCATGAAGGTTATACCAATATTTTTTCTTACCTAGACATGTTGGAGCAAGAGAAAAAAGCCAAAGATAAGTAGCATCAACACCAAGGCACACCAGCAACAAGAAATCAACATGACCAAATCCCTCATTAGGCTACCTAGGACTCTATTCTTTTTATGTTTTCATAACTATCTCAGTTTTTTTAGTCTAGCTAAAAACTACCATTTTTGTACAAAATATGCTCAAAACTCTCTCAATTTTTCTCATGCTTCCTCCAAGGGACCTCCATATTTCTCTGTTAAGAGTAGATGATAATTCTTTAATGCTTCTTAGATTAGAATTAGCTTCTTACAAACATCTTATTGTCTGAAAACAAACTCACAATATTCTCACTAGCTTCTATTCTATGTAATTTTTTTTTTCTAATATAAAACTTTTGGACTGCTTAAAAAAACATTTATATATTTATAATTGTTTATTTCAATTATTATTACATATTTATTAATGTTTATATATTTATTAATTTTATGTTCTAAAAATCATGGTTATGAATACGAGTTCTTATATATATAACTTATTTAATTTTATATGTATATTATGAATGTTTACTAGGAAAAATCCTTTGAAATTTTATTAATAAAAATAAAATTACAATACAACAAATTGAAGTGAACGATTTATTGTTTTTATTATTTTTTAATTAAGTGTACCTTATGTTTTATAAGCTTTATATTTTATCCAATCTTAATTTTATAGGCACTACAAAATCTATCCCATATTGAGTTGACATTCAAATATTTACATTCATTTACGGATACTATAATATTGGGCTATAGAGAGCTCTCTTTGGAATAAATAGACAGATAGATATATAGCTTAAAAAAATGTTTATTGTAAATATTGATTTTTTATATGTTTATTATCTAAATTTAAATATGATATTATGAAATGTGTAATATATATATATATATATATATATATATATATATATAGATATATATATATAATATAAGAGGTTACCTCAATTGGTTGAGCCCCTAGTGTCAAAATGCTTTTGTTATGAAGAGGTCATAGGTTCAATTATTTTGAAACAGGTCAGGCGAGTTGGTAAGAAATGATCCCTTTGGGAGGATTTGGCTGGTGCAAATCTGTCGTGAATGTAGTGGTCAACGATCTTTGAGGTCCATGAAAAACTTATTAATTTTTATATGTTTATTAAATATATGTTTTAAACCATGGTTATAAATATGAAAAATTATTATTTAAATTTATTGGGCCTAGAGGCAGATTCTACAACTCAGTATGAGGTTCCATTCGTGCTCAACTTCCAGTTCACACATGTTCCTTTTAAAGCAAAAATAAAAAAAGATGTCAACTATAATAAAAACAAAAGTTAATATACTTATTGGTTAGATTTAATTAAAAGCATTATGAAGCACTAATAATTACACTTTCACTATGCTCGACTCATTGTTAATATTTCACTTTTACTCTAAAAGCCATAAATAAAATATTATGGTGGACATGTTTTCTATCAAATGTAAAGAGAAAAAGTAATTAAAAGTATATAAAAAACTCTCGATGGGGGTGGAAGAATAAAGTTACTACATAGAAGGCGGAGGGGAGGGGGGTGGGGGGCGGGAATATCGATCATCTATTGTAATCCATACCCTACCACAACTATCCTTTTGGCATCATGCATTTGATTAGAAGCAAAACTTTCAAACATTAGTGGAGTTTTGAGGTCTATAATGGGCCTCCTAAGGAAATTGTAAAATAATAGTGGAAATAATAAAATAAGATTAGATTACATCATCAAATTTTAGAGGGAAAAAAGGAAAACTATTTTTTCAACTCGCCTTTTCAACTTATCTCCCTATGGGTTTACTCAAATTTCAAGCGGAAACACTCATTGGATGCATAATTTGATTCCTCATTCAAGGGGTACCCATGTTGCATAATTTCGATGGACCCTGCTATACGAAAAATGTGAAATACATGAAAAATGTGATTGCAACCACCTTTTCTCATGTATTTCTCATTTTTCTTGTAGTAAGATCCATCAAAAGTATGCAACATGAGTACACCTTGGATGACGAATTAAATTTTGCATCTAATGAGTACTCCCACTCAAAATTTGAGTAAAACATTAGGGAGAAGTTTAAAATACGAGTTGAAAAGGTAGTTTTAATATTTTATTATTTCTTAATCTTATTACTTTTTTACTCCAAAAAAGGTGAATCATCCCCCATGGTTGACATTATCATCTTGAATCCGATTGGTTCTTATAATGTTTATTTTGGTTGTACATTTTTCATAGGAGGCCCATTTTAGACCTCAAAATTCCCCTAATGAGCTTGGGCGTTATGTATTTTTATGAGTTGGTAAGGTTGCTTGTGGTGTTAGAAAGTGTAGTTATGAGAGATATGAGGGTATCCATGAGGAATTTTATCTATATATGTAGCAAATCACCCTATGCATGCACCTAAGGGTATAGTTTCTTGAGAAGGAGAACCCTAAAAGAAAGTGAAAATTACTGGGTGGTGCCAGTGAAGGAAAGGAACACCATGTCTAGGACTCAAGAGATGTAGCTAGTTGTAGCAAGGAGTTCCCAGTCCTCTTGTGGAAAAAATTGAATTCAATGGAAAGGGGGTAGATTATGAGCTAGATTTATGCAGTGGTTACCTTGGTAATCTCCCTTAGCCCATCATGTGGGTTATCATGTGCTTTTGTCTTTTCAGGGTTTATTGGGTGTTGGGCGTTTTCATTTCCTGTAGTCGAAAGTTGTATATCTCAAAGTTTTAATTCCAATTGGGGTTTTAAAGTTGATTCCAAAGACTGTATATGGCTTCTCAGGTTTAGTGGTGGATTTTGGATGACTTGTTTGAACCCTTGAGATCCCCTAGTTGAATGAGAGGTCTAAGGATGGAGGAATAGTGTGCATAAAGGACCTAGTAGTTTTAAGTTGAAAATTTATAATCTATGTGCCTAAAATTTGAGCTTGGACATTGACTCATGGTTTCCATAGTGTGGTTTTATTTTGCATCTATAAGAATTGGGTATATCAACCCCTATATTGAGATTATGATGAGTCATTTTTACTCTAGGGATAGGGTTTTTTTGGCACCGTTACATGTGAATCTCACAAATTTGGTGAGAGAACCAAATAGTGGGGGTGGAAAATTAGCATTTAAGGGTGAATATCCTATGAAGGGGTAAGTTAGATGGTGGGGGGATCTCTTCAGAGCTTGTAGGTGTGATAGTGCATAGAACTAGGGTATGGAGGTATTGCAAGACTCCAATGCACTATTGTATTTGGGGTGTTGGTATCAATAAACTGGAGACTGTATGAAAATGTGGTAGAATTAGGAGATCAGTGGGATAAAGGGGACAAAGGGTGGAGCATAGAGGAGCGGATGTGGAGCAAAAGGAGAATGGAAGGGAGGACATGGAGTTGGGGGAAGAGATGGCTCATAATCATGCACTCTCCCCTGGCTGAGTTGATCTTCCTCCTCCCTTAGATGAATTAGAATCTCAATTGTGTCATGCCACTCTTCTTCTAGATAAGTTGGGACAAGACCATCATGATGATCAAAACACGATCATTAGATTTTTGAATGACCTCTATCATAAAAATGGAGCATGCAAAAATCGGTTAGCTTTGATATAGTTGGGCCAAAGGAGAAAATATGAACAAATGGATCATGTGGAATGGAGGTTGGCGCATATATATGTTCATGTCCATGGTGATCCCAAACCACCAGATTCCCCTGGTAATGAACCAAACATTCCAGCTATGATAAATCGTCATGTTACCTAATGTCTATGGGCATCCTTTCCATTTTAGGAGTACTTTTAGCTTGTAGGTATTTTTGGTTTTGGGTTCACAATTGTCTTTAACATTTTGTACTTAGTTTTTGTGTTTATCTTTTGGCCAACAAATTCGATAGCAATGAGGCTGGAAGAATTGAGAAAAATGATCAACTATGTTGTGACCTTTGGATGAATTAATAGAAGCATTTTGACCAATCTATATATATATATATATATAATATATATATATATATATATATATATTATATATATATATAATAATATATTATATATATATATATATATATATATAAACCTTATATTTCCTTAAAAATATCTCAATGTAAGGCTTAAATAAACTAAATAAAGAAAAACAATATCAATATAATAAAAGCATTAAAAACAAAAGTGAATATACATATTTGGTTATATTTAATTAAAAATAAGATAAAACAGTAATAATCCCGCCCTCATTGTGCTTCCAATCGCATTTGAAGAATGTATTAAAAATATTCCTCTTTCACTCTCAAAGCCATAAGTAGAACATTATGATGTCTATGTTTTATATTGTCTCTAGAGAGATAAAGTAATCAAAAAATAAATAAATAAATCTTATATTTATTTAAAAATATTTTAATATAGGAATTAAATAAATGATTGAATATTCATGTTAACCAATATATTTCAATATAAATTTATTATATTGTGTATTATATAGAGAAAAGAGTATATATATATATATATATATAATATATAATATATATATATATATATATATAATATATATAGATATCCCCAAATGGAAGAATAATTAGAAGTAAAATAATTTAGTTGATTTCTTGAGATGTGTGATTCATTTAATTCACAACACAAAATTGATATGATATTCAAAAATTGTTATTAATGAGTTAAAATATTCAATATATGTTTTTTTTTACAATCTAGTAAATATTTGTTAAAATTTCAATTTTAAGTTGTATAATATACACAATTCAAGTTCTAGAAGGGACTTTCAAGGCATTGTATCCATGTGTTGTATCTCTGAGATGATAATGGTCAGCTATCATGCCAGAGATATAACTTGTATGGTGGCGAGCAGAAACAGAGAAATAATACGATTATCACAGTTTTCAAATTGAAATTTAAATAATCATAAGTATGAAAACCTTTAAACTATGTTTAGAAGGTTTAAGAGAATATGCTTAAGCTTACAAAAGATGCTGATGATTTATTGATTTAGAAGGAATTAATTAAACATACAATCCATTAATTCATTCTCTTTATAGATTATCACTTCAGAAGCTTATAGGAATAGATTGAAACCCAATTGTTCCTACCTAGTTATCTCTGTAAGACATAATAATATGAAGAAAAACATAATGAGTAATACTGGAAAAACTTACAGGAACCGCAAACTATGTAAAACAGAATTCGGAATGCTTTGCTTTGTATTAATGATCCAGAAAAGTCAAGTACATCAAATGTCTAGAAATTCTTCTACAGGGGTTCAAACCTTAATAACTCATGAAGGGATTTATTTATACAATAGTAGAACTAAGAAAATATCCTAAACTAATTTTACAAAAATAGATTATTATAAAATCAAAATAAAGACTGCTAGTTGATCTGGAACTATTCTGATGTTGCGTTGTTGGTGACTATCTCTCAAAAAACTGAAAATTGTTGAAGTTGGCTGACTGTTCCTCCAAAATTTGAATTTTGTTTGATTTTGACGCTGGATATCATATTTACTGATGACCTTTCATCTAATACACTTTCATCTGATACAATTTGACTTGTATTTCTTTATCTTCCTCCTTTGTTTTAGTCTTTTAACATGAATGCTCTGTCACCTGCATTTACTTTTAATAGTCACAGTAAATCACATCATCTAGCATCTTTTACTCTTATCTTGCATTTATGTCTTTAGTAAAAGTGAATTTCACTAAAGTGTTATTTGACTTCATGTGAAAATTTGATATGTTGTTGTTGATCTATCTCTGTTTTAACAGTTATTACTTATGTGTAAATGATTTCTTCTCCTCTATGTATAATCTTCTTTTCCTTCTAAATAAATCCTTTTGAGTAGATTTCTTTTCAAATCTTGGAGTAAACAGGTTTTGGAACTAGTATCAAAACTGTTTATCCAAGCTTCTAGCCTTCTAATCACCTGTAAAATAAAACAATTTATTAATAAAAATACAGGTTGATAGGGAGGTGATAAATGGCTTTTATTTGAGCTGAGAGGTCTTATGGACAGAATCCGGAGTGTGTTTAGAAGGTAACTAGAGGTAAAATTGGTTTGCAGAGGCTCAAGGTGGATCAACAAGGGTTAGGTAGGTTTCACTGTGCAAATGGGTGAAAAGAGCGAAAATGAGGTTCTTTGGCTTTCTAATGGGTAACGTTTAAAATTTTGCATGGAATTAGATAAGTGAATAGTGGATGGTTTCGACCTATGCAGGGAGGCCGTATTGAGGTTCATCGTACCACTTTTGGCACTCGGGCAGTTTTTCATGAGAGCACGCGAGTTCACATAAAGTTGTCACGTAACCAAAAGGGGCCTAGGCAAAACCACAAATCTTGCGTGCCCTCAGGGTTTTAACTGTTGGACATTGGGAGCATGCAATATGGATGTGGGTCATTGGATTCTGAAGTGGGTGATCAGAGGGCTGCCACATGGTCGAGATGCACAGAGGGAAATCAGCAGAGATTAGTAGGGCCCAAGCATTAATTACAAGTGATTTGTAATTAATTTAATGAATAAAGTGTGGGTTCAAAACATAATAAGCGGGTTAAATATAGTGGGACCAGGGTTAAAAAATAGCGGAGGTTTATTAACTGCACCACGAGTGGTGGGTTAAAAGCTTTTTTATCAAGAAAATGGTGAATTGTGGAGTTAATTAAAATAAAGTGTAGGCAGGCAAAACTTAGGCTAAAGGGTCTTTATGGGTTTTTTAGGTGTATGGTGGAGTTAATAAAGTAATGTGGGGGGAGGGGGGAATTTAAACTTAGGACAAGGAAGATTTTATGGGTTTTTAGGGAAATTACAATGAGAATGTGATTTTTTCAATGGGGAAAGGGTTTCACACTAGGAAAAAGGGGTTTTGGATAGGGAAATGACCTTTAGATGGTAATTTGCTAGGAAAATGTGTGAAACCAAAAGGCAAGGGTGAAAATGAAGGGAAAAGGGTATTTTCATAAGAAATGATGGGATAATGGGAAGTCAGTATGTAGTGGGGGACGAAATGAAATGAGGGGAAGTTAATTAAATCAAATTGTGAACATTGTTTCACTTTCATAACTACTCCTACACATTGAAACATTGGATTAAGTATGATGAATGTGCTTATGCTTCACCAACCTTTTACTTCTGTAACCTTTCTTCTACCTACCCTTTACTTACCGTAACATTTTGTCTTCACTTAGTTTGGTGCATTTAAGCTAGCAGCCCAATATTTCTTTTCATGAATAATCTACCTCTATACCTTATTCTCTCCATTTGCTTAGATTAAACTATTGATCGAATTTTATTTTCTACCTATGATAATCAATTTAAAACAAATCCAATTATGATTAAATTATATAATTAGATTAAATAAATTAGTGTGGCATCTAAACAAACTACACACAACTATTATTTTGAAAAGTGAATTAGAGTAAAATTAGTGGCATTTAGATTTGTAACACTTTAACGGTTTATTGCTTTTTTTCTTTTCTCTCTAACCTAACATTTTATTTTTTCCTTCATTTTTTAGGGCATCTGTTCGAACATTTTCTTTGATATGGACATATTTATCAAAATATTTGCTAACATTTCTGTTCAATATTCTTTTTGTCCATATCCTAGTTCAACATTTTTTGAAAAATATTTTCATTTTTTGGACTAATTTATTTTAGCATACCAAAAACAGAAAATGCTACAACATCGGCTCCATCTACCAACTTCTTTCTCCTGTAGAATTTAGACAACTTGTAGATTCGTGTTCCTTCTCCTCAGGCTATGGAGTCTTTTTCTGTAAAAAAATCACACTGACAGCTTGCAAAGTAAAAGAAACTGAAGTTTCTACAATGGTAGTAATGAAATCTACTTCAACTTCTCAGTAATGAATGTAATGTTTAAGAAACCTTCCATTTACAGGATAAGTGGAATATAGCCCCTCAAGATTTTGTAGGACAAAAGTGTTGTGCCTTCACTTCAGCAATTACTAAAGGTCCGAACCAGATGTTGCCAAACTTGCCATGTTTTCCCTTTTCTTCTCTCTTGGAAGCGCATCTTAGAACTAGATCACCTTCCTTGAAGTCCCTTTCCCTGGCTCTTCTATTAAACAGGCTCTTCATCTTATTCTAATACCTTTTCAATTGTATTGAAATTCATCTCTGTTTTCATTTCGTTCAATAATCTTATTTATTCTCTTTGAAAAACCATGAGGTTCATCTGTTGAATCATGTAGGAATTTTAAAATAGGGAAGGAAAAATTGGTAGCGAAGATTGCATCTTTCCCATAAACTAACTGGAAGGGAGATTTTCTAGTAGACCTCTTTGGAGTAATTCTTTTTGCCCATACTGCATAAATTAATGAGATTCCAAGCTCTTTTTTGTTGGGTTGTGTTATATTCTTTCCACAACTAGCCCATGTAGTTAACAGGGGGTTAGAGGGGGGGCGGAGCTCCCAATTCATTGCACTGATTGTGTAGCATGCAGGGGGTCACAAGGGGTTTGAGGCCTACCCGTAACCCCACTTTATGGGGTCCAGGGCAGCGCCTTGGAAAATTTTGGTTTTGGACCCTATGTTAGGACGGGTAGACCCACCTATGGTTTTGTGCATGATTTTTGCACATGTTTTTTGATGCTATGGTTTTCAGTCCATGGTATTGGATGCTTTGGCATGTATGAATATGTATTGTAACATTGCAAGGAACATAGTGAAAAATCAAGCTGCTAGTCCTGGTTTTGGGACCCAGGGGAAAATCTTTGTGTATATGTGTTTTATGTGTTATGCTCTCACATTGTTTATTTTCTATGTTTTAGAATTCGTATGCAGTTAATTTCTATACGGGGTTAAAACCTACATTTTTATGATCTACTAGAGTCTTTTTTTATTACCTTCACTAGAATTGAATTTGAGGATTCTGCAAGGCCGTTACCTTGTGGGTAATATGGAGTTGAATGATGTAACAAAATCTGATATTTCTGGCAAAACTCAATCATTTTAACACTAGAAAAATCTGTTACATTATCAGTGACAATTTGAGTTGGGAAACGAAATCTAGATAAGATGTTCTCTTCAATAAATTTGATTACTACTGAATCAGTAGAATTTCTCACTGAAATTGCTTCCACCCATTTAGTGAAGTAGTTAGTTGCAGTGAGGATCCATCTAGGTTAATTACTTGAAGTGGGATGGATTTCTCCAATAAAATCTAATCCCCATTGGAGAAAAGGTTATGAGACTATTGATGGAACCAGTGGAAGAGCTGCTAATTTTTGTTTACCAGCAAACATTTGACAAGGAACACAACCTCTGACATTTGCTCCTACTTGTAAGGACAATGTTGGCCAATAAAATCCTCCCCTTAATATCTTATATGTTGTTACTCTCCAAGCATAATGTCCTCCCCAAAATCCTGTATGAAACTGGTCAATGATTCCTTCAGTTTCTAATTCTATTAAACATAATAACAAAATATTTAGTGGGTCTTTCTACTACAAATTTGCATTTATGATACAGTTCTTGACTGCTTTTAGTTTGAGAGTTTTACACTAGCTTTTGGAGAATGATGATGGACATTCAAAATGGATCAAGAAATTTACAATGTCTTGGTACCAATTTGAAAACATAAATTTGTCATCAATGTATAAAGGGTGGATCTGATATGAAGGTAAAGGTTCTTGTGGATTCTTCTCTTCAGGACGAAGGGAAGGTTCTTATAAATTCTCCCCTTTTGCAAAGACACAAGTTTCTTGTGTATTCTTATTATCTGATGTTTGAGAAGGTTCTTGTGGATTCTTCCTTTTTTCAAGGACAGAAGGTTCTTGTGTATTCTTCTTATCTAAATTTTGAGAAGGTTCTTATGGATTCTTCCCTAAAATAAAAATGATTTTGAGAACTTTACAATTGGATTTAGCTGGAAGCTTAGATAATCCTTGCCCTTTTACTAGCTTTGTAGTTCTAATAGTTAGATTAAACTCCAGTATTTGAGTGATCCATCTACCTCTCTTCCCATCAGTGTCTGGTTGAGTTAAGAGGATTTTCAGAGCATTGTTAGGAACATAAGCAGTAATAGGAGAATGTAGGACATACATCCTGAATGATTTCAGGGCTTGAATAAGGTTATAGGCTTACTTCTCAATATGTCATACTTAAGTTCGAAACCTCTCGTAACCTTAATGATAAGGGTTTTGGGTTGGTCATGGAAATATTCATTCTTTTGTAGTAGAACAATAGCAAGGGTTGTTTCTGAGGAAAAGGAAAAGATATTGAATGGTTTAGTGTAATCAGGGTTGACCAAGGTGGGAGCTTCAGAGATAGCTTTCTTGATCTGATCAAATGCATGTCTTGAAGAGATAGTCCATTTAACTTCATGATCTTTTTGGAGCATGTCAATTATATCTTTCACAATCTCAACATAATTTGGGATGAATCACCTTAAAAAATTAATCTTACCTAGAAAATCTTGAATCTCCTTCTTATTTCTAGATAAGGCCAATGTTTTAATGGCAGGCACACACTTGGGATCAATCACCACTCTTTTTTTTGAGATTATATAGCCCAACAATTTTCCTTCATTAATAGCAAACGATGAATTTTTAGGATTCAATGATATTCTAAATTTTCTACACCTATCAAAAACCTTCATCAAGTTCTTTAGATGTTTCTAATCAGATTTAGAAAAAAAATTATGTCATCAAGATAAATGACCACAAATTTATTTACCTGACCCACAAAAGCTATGTCCATAGCTCTCTGAAATGTTGCTCCAGTATTGGATAAGCTGAATGGCATTCTAGCATACATGAATATACCCCAAGGTGTAGTAAAGGTTGTCTTCTCTCCGTCTGCTGAATCAACATTTACCTGATTATAGCCTGAAAACCATCAAGCACAGAAAGTCTTTTTTTTCCTAAAACCATTTGAAGTAACTGATCCATTTTGGGCAAAGGATAGTTATCCTTTAATGATGCTTTGTTCAAATTTCTAAAGTCCACATAGAGTTTGATTTCTCCATTCTTCTTTCTAACGGGAACTAAATTTGCAACCCAATTAGAATATCCAAGAGGGAGAATCATCTAGGCATCTAGAATTTTCTTAGTTTCCTTTTCTACAGTTGGTAGAAGGGCTTGATTGATCCTCCTAATTTTCTGTTGATAATGAACTAATTCTGGCTTTAAAGGAATCTTATGTTATATTAATGAAGTATTATAGTTTTTTAGATCAGCATAGGTCCATGCAAAAACATCCTTATAATTTTGAAGTAAATTAAGTTATTGAGATTTGATCTCAGGATCTAGAGATGCTCATATTTTGATGTTTTTAATATCGTCATTTGTTCCAATATTAATTTCTTCTATGTCATCTTGTGAAGAAATGGAGTGAGGGTTTTGGAGGACATCATTTTGATCAAACAATTTTTCTAAAGGAATGAGGCCTTTGGGAATAAAATTGTTAGACAATTGAATAATGTGATGATCATCAATTTTTGAATTGAAATTTGAAGTATCATTTGCATTTTCATTTTCATTTATTTATGTTATATCTTCACCAATTTGTAGGACTAAAAATTCATCTATAACCTGTAGAAAAGATTTCAAATGTTCTTCATCTTCAAATATCTGCCAATGTTTTAGATTGCCTGGGATGGTTGGTCTGTACTTGACTTTTATTTGCTAGAGTACATTGGTCTGACCATGAATTTTGAATGAACTAGCAGAAACAACTAAGGCATTTGCATGAATACTCTGATTTCTTGGAATATAAGTCAAATTAAAAGCATCAAAGAAGTTTTCGACTGAATCCAAAACTTCATTTTGATAAGACCTAAGTCTAGGATGCTTAGTCTGGAAAATATTTCTCACTTTTTTGACAATAAGTTCTAAATCAGTAAAAACACTTAAGTTTTGAACCTTTAAGCTTTTGGCTCATTACAGTCCCAAAAGGAAAGCTTCATATTCAACCACATTATTTGTAACTTCGAAGTTGAGTTTGCATGATTGGGTGATATTTTATTTTTCTGGTGAAATTAAAACTACCCTAGCTCCTGCTCCATATTTTGTACAAGAACCATCAAAAAATAGTTTCCATACATCAGTTTGATTTGGTACAGGACTTTCAATTAAATGTTCTATTTTAATTTGAGTTTCATGTATTTGGTTTGAAGAGAGTTGAAAGCAACCAAAATCCTGATCAATTGCATAAATAGGATGGTTCCTTGGTTGGTATGCTTTGCAAACAATGTTCACAAATATTACCTCTCTATATAACATTAGTTATTCTCCCCCATAAACTAGAATGGTGGCATAAGACACATCCATCTGAAGGGTTCCCCCTAATTTGGCACAACAAGATCTTTAAAGGAGCATTCCAAATTTGGGAGGAATATCTGTGACAACTATATGAAGCACTACATTTTTCACTAAAATTTTGGCAAGGGTGACTACTAAATCCTTAATCAATCCTAAGCGGGGCACCCCTTTAGCATCAAAGGTGTACAAGTCATGATAGGATCTAGTTATGTCAAGTTTCAAATGATCCATGATAGTTTTTGTCATGAGGTTAAGTGATGCTATAGAATCAAGAATACAATTATATAACATGGAATCATTTTCCTTAAGACTTACATAGAAAGGAGGCATTGTTTCATCTATCATATCTGAGCTAGGACCAAAGGAAACTGTTGGTTTTTCATCTTGCAAACTAATGATATCACTTTCAACATCAACTGAGGTGTTTTGTATCCATTTGGAGACTTGAATTTTATACCCAGGGTTTCTGGAAAGTTCTAAAAGTGGAATTGGGATTTTAACTCTTTCTAACTCTTTTTCAACATTAAATGTAGTAAAAGCATTTTTATCATTTTAAGCAGTATCAGTTGACTGATTTAATGGTCGAATAATAGTTGTTTGAGTTTCAACATCTTTGGTACGAGGTTCAATTATTGGAGTCTCCTTAGGAGGTCTTCTAGGGCCAGGTCTAGGCCTAAGATCACATCTCTTGTTCAACTCTGCAATTAAAAATTCAGAGAAGGCATGCTATTTAGAAACCTGTGAGGATTCTTCATCTTATTGAACCTGATTTTGCTGTGAGAGAGGAATAATAATTGTTTGATTAGAAGAAGTATCCATGTTATTAATATCTTCAGTAATAGTCATAGTATTTTCATCAGGTTTCTAGTCATCTATCAGCAAAGGAGTGAGAACCTACTGATCATTACTAGGTCAATGAAGAATTTGTAATTACGGATTCCTTTTATAATGATCTTGATTTTGATTTTGGGGTCGAGTGATTGTTTATTGAACTGTCCTAGGTTGAGTCTCAATATTTGAAATTATATTAGATAGGTTTCTAAGAAGAGAAGTGATTTCATCTATTTTAGAATCTTCTGTTTTAGTCTTAGAAGAACTAGAGGAACTAGAGGCCTCTTGAATATATTTGAATTTTCTTTTGGCCTTTTCTTCTTCAGATTTCAAGCAAGTTGAAGCAACCCTATTTTCTTCAACCTCTATAACATTTGTTTGCATATCTTCAAGAGTTATTGAAGTTCTCTCTCTTAGCATTACAGAAAAATCATCGTCAAAGTCTTTAGAAAACCTAGACTTAGCTGCTGCTATAGGGGGTTTACAGTCAGGGGGAATCTTATGATAAAGTTTACTGAACCTTTGGGTAAAATCTAATACAGGTTCACCAAATTTTCTTTTAAGTTCTTCAAACTTAGTCAGAAATTAAAGAGGATCTTTCTTTACACCCCATTGATTTTTAACTTTGTTTGTAAGCTCTTCCCAATTTCTAATGGAATTTACAGGTAACTGCCTAAACCAGATTCTTACATTTCCTTTAAGTGACTGCACAAACAATCTCATGTAAATGTTTTCTTGTTTGATATTCATGTTGTCTGTAATGTCTAGAAAATCTTGAAGATTGTACTCAGCTGAGGGACCAGTTTCTCCATTATACCCGGGAAGGTATTTCAAGTACCCAACTAAGAATGCATTGAGGTTAGTAGGTAAGACTAAAGCCACATATATAGCCTATACAATAGGTTGGAATCCCATAGTAAAAGGTGGTGTATGAGGTGTTTGTGTGGATGAAGAAGAAGAAGAAGATGAAGAAGAGGTAGAAGAAGGTAATTGAGGGGTTGTGTGACTATGTGGAGGTGAAGAAAGAGGGGATCTCTTGAATAACTTTAAAGCAGTCTTAAGCATTAACTTTTGGATCTTCAAATGAATACCTTCTTTTGTTTCAAAGAGTGGATTTGGATATACATAGAAGGTCTCTTTAGGTTGTTTAGAAGTAGAAGCTTCAGGTCATTAAGATGTGGAAGGAAATGAATAAGTCGTAGGGTATATGAAATCTATGGGTTTGTATTCAAGTAAATGAACACCCCAGGCAGACTCAATTTTAGGTGATCTTGCTGGTAGTGGGGGTTCTTGATGCATTTCAAAAGAATGAATGAGGAAAGCTGAATCTAAATTAACTCCCTTATCTAATAGTTTAGAAACCCTAGGAGGTATTTGTGTCCAATCAGGATCGGATGGAATATTACTAAAAGGAGCAAATGATACTAAATCTTCAGATAGCAAGGCTGAAGAGGAAGAAGAAGATGGTTTATGTCTCCTTTTAGAACTGGATTTTCTAAAAAAAAATTTAGGTTTCAACAAAGGATTAACTAAGTCAAATTTTAAATGAGATCTGGTGTGCTTAAAAGGTGACAATTTGGGCTAGTGGAGTTGCCAGGTGAAAGATTTTAACCTTTCTAGACCTTTAATCACCTTAAAGGAATAGAATGAATATCGTTGCCCCAGGAAAAGTTAATGAAATTTGAATCCCCAGCAACGACGCCAGATTGATATTGTATCTCTGAGATGATAATGGTCAGCTATCATGCGAGAGCATCCAAGAAATTGTTTTGCGGGTTTTGTTTTAATTTGGAGGACCAATGTATGAAAAATATGTAACATTGTAATGCCTAACCTTTTGAATAATATTAATATCAAAGCAGAGGGATGTTATAGAATTTCACACAGTGATATAACTTGTATGGTGGCGAGCAAAAACTGAGAAATAATATGATTATCACAATTTTCAAATTGAAAATTAAATAATCATAAGTATGAAAACCTTTAAACTATGTTCAGAAGGTTTAAGAGAATATGCTTAAGCTTACAAAAGATGTTGATGATTTATTGATTCAGAGGGAATTAATTAAACAAGTAATCCATTAATTCATTCTATTTATAGATTATCACTTCAGAAGCTTATAGGAATAGATTGAAACCCAATTATTCCTACCTAGTTATCTTTGTAAGACATAAGAATATGAAGAAAAATATAATGAGTAATATTGGAAAAACATACAAGAAACACAAACTGTGTAAAACAGAATTCAGAATCCTTTGCTTTGTATTAATGATCCAGAAAAGTCAAGTCCATCAAATGTTTAGAATTGCTACTACAAGGGTGCAACCCTTAATAACTCGTGAAGAGAGTTATTTATACAATAGTAGAACTAAGAAAATATCCTAAACTAATTTTACGAAAATAGATTACTATAAAATCAAAATAAAGACTGTTAGTTGATCTGACACTATTTTGATGCTGCACTGTTGGTGATTGGCGCTAAAAAAATTGAGAATTGTTGAAGTTGTTCCCCCAAAAGTTGAATGCTATTCGATTTTAATGTTGGATGTCATATTTATTGATGACCTTTCATCTAATACACTTTCATCTGATACACTTTGACTTGTATTTCTTTATCTGCCTCCTCTGTTTTAGTCTTTTAACATGAATGCTCCGTCACTTGCTTTTAATTTTACCGGTGACAGTAAATCACATCATCTAGTATCTTTTACTCTTATCCTGCATTTATGTCTTTAGTAAAATTGAATTTCACTACAGACCTGATTGACTTCATGTGAAAATGTATAATTTTGTTGTTGATTTATCTTTGTTTAATAGTTACTGCCTCTATATATGATCTCTTCTGCTCTATGTATAATTGTCTTTTCCTTCTGAAATAATCCTTTTGAGTAGATTTCTTTGCAAATCTTGGAGTAGAAAATTTTTGGAACTATTATCAAAACTATTTATCCAAGCTTCTCACCTTCTAATCACCTCCAAAATAAAACAATTTATTAATAAAAGCACAAGTTGACAGGGAGGTGATAAAAGGCTTTTATTTGACCTGAGAGGTCTGTGGACAGAGTCCACAGCCTATTTAGAATGTAATCGGAGGTCAAATTGGGTTGCAGAGGCTCAGGGTGGCACAAGAAGGGTTAGGCAGGTTTCAATGTGCAAACGAGTGAAAAGAGCTAAAATGAGGTTCTTTGGCTTTTTAACGAGTAACATTTAAAATTTGGCATGGAATTCGATAAGTGAACAGTGGATGGTTTTGGCCTTTTTGGGGAGACGGTATTGAGGTTGAGTGCACCACTTTTGGCACTCGAGCAATTTTTTCATGAGGGCATGCGAGTTCATGTAAAGCTTCCATGTAACTGAAAGGGGCCCAAGCAAAACCACAAATCCTGCGTGATCTTGGGCTTTCAACTATTGGACATTGGGAGCGGGAAATATGGATGTGGGTCGTTAGATTTTGAAGTGGGTGATCAAAGGGCTATCACTCGGTTGAGATGCATGGAGGGAAATCGGCGGAGATTAGCAGGGCCCTGGGGTTAATTACAAGTGATTTGTAATTAATTTAGTGAATAAAGTATGGGTTGAAAATTAATGAGCGGGTTTAATACAGTGGGACTGGGGTTAAAATATAGTGAAGGTTTATTAACTGCACCAGGCGTGGTGGGTTAAAAGATTTTTTATCAAGAAAATGGTGAATTACGAGTTAATTAAAATAAAGCGAGAGGGGGGACAAAAATTAGGATAAAGGATCTTTATGGGTTTTTCAGGCATATGGCGGAGTTAATAAAGTAATGTGGGGGGGGGGGGGGGGGGGGGGGAATTTTAACATAGGAAAAGGGGGGTTTTATGGGTTTTTAGGGAAATTACAAGGGGAAAGTGATTTTTTCAATGGGGAAAGGGTTTCATACTAGGGAAAACGGGTTCTGGGTAGGGAAATGACTTTTAGAGGGTAATTTTCTAGGAGAATGTGTGAAACCAAAGGGAAAGAGTGAAAATGAAGGGAAAAGGGTATTTTCATAAGAAATGATGGGATAATGGGAAATTAGTAAGTATGTAGTGGGGGATGATATGAAATGAGGGGAAGTTAATTAAATCAACTTGTGAACATTTTTTCACATTCATAACTACTCCTGCACATTGAAACATTGGATTAAGCATGATGAATGTGATTAATCTTCACCAACCTTGTACTTCCACAACCTTTCTTCTACCTACCCTTTACTTACCCTAACATTTCTTCTTCACTTATTTCGGTGCCTTTAAGATAGCAACCCAATATTTCTTTTCATGAATAATCTACCTCTATACCTTATTCTCTCCATTGGCTCAGATTAAACTATTGGGCCAATTTTATTTTCTACCTACGACAATCAATTTAAAACAAATCCAATTATGATTAAACTGTGTAATTGGATTAAATAAACTAGTGTGGCATCTAAAGAAACTGTACACAACTATTATTTTGAAAAGTGAATTAGAGTAAAAGTAGTGGCATTTAGATTTGCAAATCCATGTACGCATTGAAAAATACAATTTAAATAATGAAAATTTACACATAGTGTATGTGCATACACCTTGTGCACACATGTGCACGTGCGCGCACACACACACACAAACACATATAGTTAGACAAAAAAAATTGGTATTGTGTACTACCAAAGGAAAAAATTCAACGTTCTTCTGAGCTTGAAGCCATGAGATGGTTTTAGCACTAGGCCAACCCTTAATATAGACTCACTTATGAGGGCAACAAGTTATTTTATTCTAGAGAGTAAACATATCAACATACAAGACTTGAACGTGGGTGAGGATGGTAACAACTATTTTACCCAACCATTCAAACTAAACTAGTGTGATGTATAATTTATAATATAATATTATAGGCATTCCATCATTTTATATACTATGGTGTACATTTTTATCAAGATAATATAGCAATAATTTAAGCTATATATATATATTATATATATATATATATATATATATATATATATATATATATATATATATATATATATTATATATATATAGATATAACGAATTCTATTACTTCAAGAAAAGGAAATTACATGAGAGATTATCAGAAGTCTTATTAATGTCTCACATGGGAGACCAAACCATAACCAAAATTGTACCCTTCAAGGGACACCAAGGACAATTGGAAACTAATAGAACTAACATCAAACATGCCTATGACAGGATATTGGCCTATCTGTCCATATACATAGTTAAATAAAAAAAGGAATTTGTAAACTTGATCCATCACATAGCCAAGCAATCGTCTCAAAATCATAGCCTGCAACTAGGATAGGGATGCTAGGTCTTTCAAGGGTCTAGCAACTATTAGAGGGAGGTTGAGATGTTCTTAAATCCTATCCAACTTGCAATCTATGATTTCCAATCTACAATCATAGAGTTTTAGGTGCCCATGCATATAATCCATGTATTATAACAAGTCCCTATGAGATTCATGGAAGTCCAATACTGTGCAACCCAAGAGCAACTTCATTTGCTAGTACACATATAATTTCTGAATATACTGATTAAATCTGCCTCATGTATGTCTTGTATCAGGGATCCATCCTGTCTAGTCTTCCAACACTTTGGAATATGGAAGGGAAGTTCTTTGGGAGAAGGCTTCCCCTTCAGGATGTGTCAATTCTTCCCACACATGAACAAGAAACTTATCCATATATCTAGCTTCAAATTCCACTACTTTGTTGTGTCAATGGTAGTTTCCTTTGTAGGTGAACTTGTCATAATAGGACACCCCTCTCCTCACTTTTTCTCACTTCCTTGGCATGGAAAATCCAACACTAGGGATGTGGACTGTAAGGTATGAGTTGTACTGGATAGACAAATATTCTCTCCCCAAAATTGACCTCACTAATGAATGGCAAGAGATTGCTTGATACGTGGTCCCCAAAATCATCAGAAACACACCTTTTCTAGTTGGTTGTACACTAGATTACACAATGTTCAATCTCTAGCCCTTTCCATTTTCCATATACCAAATAATGATAGATTCACTGAGACACTAGAAAGACCAGCTTGGACCGATACTGTGGATCAGATAAAGAGGACGAAGCCTATACCAAACCTACACATATACTAGAGGAAAAATACATGACCATCTCCCTCCTCACACAAAAGGTTGGTAACTAATATACCAAACAAAGAAAAGGGAGTCCAACAGTAACACACACCACCTTCTGCCTAAAAAATGCACAAACAATACTTATCTCCCTTGATTAATGGTAAGGATATCAACACCAAGCGAATGACACTAGTATCCTAGAATGACATAAACCCAAGAAAATAAAATACGAGATAGAAAATACTAAACCCAATCTAACTAGTCCCCACCGAATAATTACCAAGATAGCTTCCCTTCATTCTTCTTACCCTCATCCTCTTCCAACTCAATAGGACATAAGCAATAAAATTAAAATTACAGCTTACCCCAAAAACCATGTGACGAGGAAGGTGGTCTCCCAAATTTATTTTAGAAGGATAAAATAACAAACAAATATACAAGGAATATGTTGACCACCAGAACAGAAGTTACCTAATGAGACAATAGGAGTGTTAAAATTAATTGCTTGAGGCACATATTAAGATGTCATTTCGATTCAATATTCCTCATCCAATATCTAGGTAATTTACAACCAAGTGTATATTGAGGTGGCTCCAGAAATCAACTTGCCCTATGGAAGTATAATTTTCCAAACTGAAACCCCTCTGCTAACATTAGAAGTGAAAGATTATAAATATTACACACATCTCCGCAAATAACATTGGTAGAAAATTTTAAAATAAATATTCTTATGAGCTAAGTAAGGATGAAGCAGAGGTCTTAAGTAGAGGAATTAAATTTTCCATAGTCCGTAACCATATTTTGATAGATGAACTTATATTTAGCCTTGAGGGTGGGATACATAATCCAAGGGAAGAAGATAAGGAACGAGTTAGATTGGATTGTACAATCATCTTAAGAAAGGAAAAACATCCAAAGATAAATTTGAACCATAGAAAACTAATTTCCCTAAGAATATGAGAAAAAATGATAATTTTTTAATCTTGAAAGCAGATAAAGGGGTAGCAACAATAGTAATGGAAAAATAAGAATACATCATGAAAATGAGGGATTGGTTGCATAATAGTAGTCGCTACAAGAGGCTCAAGGAAAATATATTTCTAAGCTTACCAAGGTGGTTAGCAAGGCCATAAAAGATTCTAACCTTGATGATAAAATGAAGAAACACCTTCCTCCAGATATTAAAATTACACCTCAAATTTACGAAGTCCCCAAAATTCATAAAGTAGGTGAACCCCTTAAACTCTTTGTCAACACTACTAGGTCACCCACATAAGATTTAGCCAAATACGTTGCAAGAACCTTATCTCCATTGGTTGGTAAAACTAATTCATACGTTCAAGAATCCAATCACTATGTGGAGCTTATAAAGAACGAAAATCTAGATCTTGGGGATAAGATTATAAGTTTCGATGTTGTTCAACTCTTCACAAAATACCTCTAAATGAATCTATTTAGGTAGTAAAAGAGGTCACAAACCCCCATACCACAATACCTGTAGAGATATGTCTTCATTCAACATTCTTTACTTTCCAAGGTGAATTCTTTGAGAAAATATTTGTAGTGGCCATGGGGACCCCACTATCCCCTATAGTAGGCAACCCTTTTATGGAAATTTTCGAAAAGAAAGCCCTAGAAACCGACCCTATGAAATCTAAATACTGGATCATTTTATTGATGATACTAGTGTAAAATGGGCACATGGGAACAATGAGTTAAGAAACTTTCTAGACCACCTTAAAAATATATCTAAAGACATCAAGTTCACTATGTAGGTAGAGGAAAACAACAACATCCCACTCTTGGACATTCTCCTCCTTAGGAATGAAGATGGATCACTTGGACACAAGGTGTTCAGAAAGAAAGCACACACAAATAACTACCTACATGCTGAGTCATACCATCATCCGACACAAAATATGGGGGTGCTTAGAAAACTCTTCACAAGAGAATTAAGAATATCAGACATGGAACATGTCGAGGAATAAATAAAATATTTGAAGAAAGTCTTTGCTAACATTGGATATAAAAATAAAGACATCATAAAAACCATCAAAAGAGAAAGAACCAAAAACGGTACGAGACCCTCTTCGAAAAATTCCCAAAACCTAATAAGAAGGCTTATGTACAATACATTTGATGAGTTACAGATAGGTTGGCCAAGGTTCTGAGAAATAAAAATATTGATACCTATTTCAAGCGCTTGATAACCATAAGAGAAAAGATGAGATCAGTAAAAGATAGTTTGGACCACCTCCAACACAAAGGGGTTTATAAGGTCTCATGTTCATGTGAAGAATGTTATATTAGAGAGATGGGAAGATCCTTCAAAATCAAACTCAAATAACATGGCACTAAATAAAAAAATGATTAACGTAACCTAATTTTTTTTATATCCAGGAAAGTTCTAAAAATATTATACAATATTAGTCAATAAAAACATGATGATTGTAATCTTCCTCATGGTTCTCTACACCAATCACTAATTTTTATTTACGTTCAACATTACAAGATCCCCTATGTTTTCTCTATTGTTTCCATATATTTAATATGCTTGATTATAGTTCTAATTGTCAACCTAGCAATTAAATTAGGTGAAGTATTGTTTCTTACCAGTCACACAACTAGTTGTTATAGAGAAATGTGCTCAACATTGAAGTTAATTAAGGTTGTAACCTTTGAATAAGTGGCGCTTCCATTATGAAGGGAAATTCAAAATTTATAACCTTGTCATGTGATTTGTTATGATCCTTATGTCTTCGACTCAGTTAGATTGTGGAATGGAAATAACACATAGCAAACCATTTGTGTCTTCCTCTTTCCTTGAGAGTGCTTCTAGCACAATATTTTGTTTTCCCTTTTTGTAGATAATTTCAAAGTCATAATCCAACATCCTTGTGACCCATTTTTGTTTCTCTTTTAAAAATATACTTTTTTCCAAGAAGTACTTTAGGCTATCATGATCTACTTTTACTTTGAAGTTTCTTCCGATTAAGTATGGACGACATTTCCTAACTACATGTAGTATGGCCAACATTTGTTTTTCATAGATAGGTTTGAGTAGGTTATTTCCTTTAATTTCACTAATTTCAAAGAAAGGGGACTTCCTTCTTGCATCAAAACTGCAAAATTTCTATGGCCCAAAGAATAAGATTCCATAACGATTTTTTTTGTGAAGTTAGGTGTTGCCAAGACGAGAGTTATACACATAACCTATTTAAGTCTTTAAATTCTTTGGTTTATTCTTTATTACAAGAAAATTCCTCCTTCTTCAACAATTTTTTATAGGTTCTACTATTTTACCATAATTCTTGAAAATTTTATAGTAATATCCTATGAATCCTAAGGATCCTGTGAGTTTCTTCAAGGTATTTTGTTAAGATCTAGCTTGACACCATTTTATGATACAATATGTCCCAAATATTCCACTTCTTGAAGGAACACTTTAAAGTTTTTTCATATATCTGTTTCTCTTCCAATATTGTTAATACCCTATCAACATGTTGCACATGCTCTTCCCAAGATTGGTTTTAAATTAGTATGTCATCAAAAAATAATAGCAAAAGGTTTCCAAGGAAGGGTTTGACATTAGAATTCATCAAGCATTAAAATGTTGAAGTTTCATTTTTAAGTCCAAATGGCATAACCAAAAAATAATAATGACCTTCATGTGTTCTATAAGTTGTTTTTGGAATGTCTTCCTACCTCATTATTATTTGATAATGTCTAGTTCTAAGGTCCAAATTAGTAAAGAAAAACTCTTGATGTAATTCATCTAATACTTCATCAATTACAGGAACAGGAAACTTATCTTTGATTTTCATTTTTTTTATCTCTCTATAGTTTGGATAATTTTTTATAATTTTTGGACAAACCATAATTTTTGATAACCATCACTACTGGTGAAAAGAAAGGACTCTTACTAGGTTCAGTTATTCCTGACTCTAACATTTCTTGAACTGTATGCTCAAGCTCACTCTTTTGTGCCCATGGATATCTATAAGGCCTAATTTTGGGTGGTACACTTCCAAGTTGCAAATGAATAGCATGATCACAATATTAGATAGGTGGAATACCCTTAGGAATTTCTCCAAATACCTTAGCATGGTTGTTGATAACTTGTTGAAGATCCATTAGAGTAGAGGATATAGATGTTTGAACATCTAATGAACACAACTATGCAACTACACCTTGGTGTCCCCTTTTTAGTAGTTTTTTCAAGCAATTAGAACTTATCACTTTACTAGGTTTCCCTTGGATACCTCTAAGCTCAATTCTCTTTCGTTCTAAGAAAATTATTATGATAATACCCCGGAAATTAAGGGCCACTATTCCTAATTATTATAACCATTCGACCCCTATTATAACATCCATACCATACATTTGGATTGCATTCGTGGGGCCAACCAATAAATACCCCTCGTATTTAGTTTAATCATATTGAATTTCCATGCATAATTTATATTACCTCCATCTGCAATCATCCCTTGAATTATGGTGGTAGATGTACAATGAAATTAAGAAATTTTGACAATTTGTCATTGATTAAATTATGGGTACTAATTGAATCAATCAATACTATTACCCTTTTCCTTTTGATATATCCTTCCATATTGAGGGTTTATGGAGTATTGATTCTGACTAATGCATGACAGGATATTGTTGGAGTAGTTTCTTCTAGCTTTAGGTCTTGTGAAGTTTGAACTTCTTGATGTTATTAATCTTCATAGTCTATGTAGATTAATTTCCTCTCACTGCATTTATGTGCTTTCCTATAATTGTTGTCACGGTTTAAACACACTCCCTTTTATTTTCTTTCATCCATTTGTTGAGGAGATAACCTTGTTGATTTAGGAAAGGGAGCCTAGTTTTCTCTATTTTTAATAGTGGCCAATTTTCTAGTGGCCATATTTTTACTTTCAACCTTTCTTTTCCAGATTGAAAGCATGTTCTAGATATTTAGGTTCAAAGAGACACACCTTGTGTTGGATGCTTTCCTTTAAAGTACCCATAAATAGGTCTAACGATTTATCCTTTCTAATGTTCTTCACTTTGAGACACAAATTTTGAAATTGTTGAATCTGCTCTATAATAGGACATCTTTGTCGAAAATTTACCAATTTAATAAATAATGTGTTTCTCTTAATGTCCCCATAATTTTCTATCAATTCCACTTAAAAAATAGACCAAGATATAATAAGAAAATCTTTTTTTTCTTTTACAAATCCATTGATACCATACATGTTGGTCTTGTTCTAAAAAAATGGATGCTATATTTACCTTTTTTAAGGATTCCATTTGGTGTAGATCAAATTATTTATTCATCAAAAGTATCCATGTTATAGTATCATTTCCATCAAATTTCCTCATATCAATTTTTGAAATGTAATAGCTCCTTGGTGTTGACTTGAAAACACAATGATGTGGATCTTGGATTGAAATTTCATGAGTATTGTTCTGCGATTCAATATTTGTTCTCTCCAATTTTTCTAGCATACTCCCCATATTTGATTGATTCTCAAGAACATGTTTCTTCTTATTTTCATGATTTCCTTGGATTTCCACATTCCTTTTATGAAGCCTTTCCAAGATAGTAGTCATGGATGTTTGTATTTCTTACTTATTTTCATTCATATTCATTCATATTCCTTATATCTTATTTTCTATTCCTTCGTTATTTTAATTCATTTTCTTTTCCATTTCTCTTTTAAGATTTTCTTGAGGACCTGAGAAATCCATCTTTTGCAACATACTACCATCCATTGCATTGAATTTGTTCTTTAATTGAGATAACCTAAATTCTAGGTTTGCACTTTCTTTATGGGTCAAGTATAGTCCTTTACTATATTTAATTGGTGTTGTATTTGTTTGGAGGAATATTGAAAAATAATAATAGCCTTCCTCTTTATTACAACCAAAACAAAGGGATCTTCTAGTGAATAGTTAGGTCACTAGTAAGCTACATATATTTTAGGCCTCTCCACATGAGAAAACTTGTATAGTTTTTCATGTCTCCAATTCTTGAAATACAATTATAGAACATGTACTTGAGATACTTCTACATTTATCTTAAAATCCATGAATATTTCACAATCTAATAACTTCTAGAAAAGGATTTATAGAAAAAAATACCAAGCTTACCAAAATTTATTTCTTGACTGTTAACAGACAAAAGATTCCATAGGGTATAAATCCAAAAGCACAATAAAGAAAATTGTAAAAATTTAATAATATATTCCGAAAGATCATTTTTTAATATGCTCCAAGTTTCACTTTATGAATCCTCGCACAAACAAAGTTTAATAACAAATGCCAAATTGACCTACTTGAGACTGAATTTTAGAGCATACAAAAACCCTAACTTCCTTGGAGAATATATCCAAAATATAGAAAACCAAGATCTATAACTTGGATCAGATGTTCACCAAGATATCGTCTCAACATGGTGTAAGTGTCACAATCTGAAGCCACATAGAAAATTTTTATATCGAAAATGTTGACATGACCTCTTTGAGATTGAATTTAGGAGACTTTAAAATCCCTAACTTCCTTGGACCATATCACTGAAAATATAGTGAACAAAGATATAAAAATTTAACTAGAGATTCCTTGGGATACCTTCTTAATCTTCTCTAGGATTAGTCATCTAAAATCACACCAAAACAAATATTGTGAAATTTCCATGATGATTTGTTTGAAGCAACAAAAGCCTATGATCAAGAGATCTCATACTAAATGTTATGATCCTTGCACCTTAAAAATGATAAGAAACATATAATTACAGTTCAGCTCAAGGTGGAATCCTCCTTTTACAAATAATACAATGAATAAGACAATATTTGGTGATCCTAATACTATGTCTCTTTAGTATATATAGGATACAAAGGATACAATTATAATGAAATGGGATCATGAGGGGTTGTAGCCTACATAACAATATAATAATAGAAATGTAATCACTCGATATCTAAGAATTAATAAGGGGTTTCAAGATTAACATGGATTTTATATAAGGAAAAATAAGCATTCATTCTATAAGTTATTGGAAATATTGAATTCCTATTATTAGTGATATAATCCTTCTGTGGTTTTAAAGCTTTGTGAATTTTATGTTGGAAAAAGGAATTACTGAGAGGGGGGTGAATGAAAAATTCTTTAAGTGAAAAACTCAATTATTTTCACTATTGTTAGTTCTTTGACAAAGCATTCATATTATACTAAACATGAACAACAAGATAATAAATTCACATACATCAACTGAACAACGAGCACATATTTACACAAGTATTTTTACGTGGAATCCCAAAGAGAGAAAACCACCAATTTGTTTGTTATTATGATGTAATTTAAGTAACCACTTAATTACATCAAGTTGTTGTTGAGCACCCACTCATAGGAGGCCCCAACCCCCGCCAGATAGCAAGCTACAACTTTCGAAGAAGAACCAACCTATTATGAACGTAGGGCACTACCTGCTCTAGCCATTTTTCTACTTTTCATATAATTTTGAAACTAAAAACAAAGGCTATTACATTTACATAGAAATATAAATATGATATAATTCAGTGCTAGCACCTTTCCTACAAATATGCAATTCTCCTCTTAACCATGGTCCTTGTTGCTCAACTAGATTTGGTCACTACCCTCTACTGCACTTTATATATGTTACACACTTGCACATTCACAATGTTGCACACTTCAACTCACACAAATTCTACATTCACCCACCTTGCTGAATTTTTCTCAATTGTTTTACTCCTCTACAACGTTAGGAACAATGTTGTCTCTACAGTCATCCAAAAAACTTGAGTGTACTCAATGCATGACTTCCCATACTGCAGTCACTTCTATTTTTGGACACATTAGCTATGTTAATGCATAGAATGGGCTTATGATTGTTTTCTATGCTGAGAATTAAGTCTCATTCAAATTTCTCAATCAAAGAGCTCCTCCATTAATATCTTCCTGTACTCACATCATAGTTATCCTTCATTTCTCTTGAATGTGCACAGGACTAGAGGAGCAAAATAAAACCCACCATCCTATTCACTTAATTCATCAAAGCTTGCAATGAAGCCCATGGATGGCCAACTCTGTTTCACAACAAGCTCCATTAAATTTCTTCTGTGCATCGTGGTCCTTCATTGCCTTGAACCAAAGCTCTCAACAATTGTATTGAATTCCATTCTATAGATTTTGAACCATTCACTCAAATCCAAAGGATTTCCATTAGCAGTGCTACAATTCTATTTATTTTGACCTTTAGCTCCTTTTGTTGGTATCTTTACCTACTTTCCCGTCATGGAACTAGGTGTTGTGATGACTAGATCTAGCCTTAGAGCCCTTAACCTTTTTAAAGCCTTCAAGTGCTTATTTTCCTTTGCTAATGACGCTACACCAATGATCTTATTTCTATGTGAAATGATGAATATGTGGCACTAAGGCCAAAGCTCCCAATCCCAATGATTTTATCTTGCTGCTTTGTTATTCTATCGCACCCTTGGTCTTATTTTTTCCTGAAATGACCAAGGGTTAAGGCATAGCCTATAGCCCTTTATATCCTTCCACATTAATCTTGTGCCTCTTTATATACATGCCATGTCGTCGTGTCCCACAAGGACCACCGAGCCTCATTCTCATTTGCTGCCACTTTGCCAGAAGGCTGCTTATCAGTCTTCAGTGTCTCAACACTTTATCTTCATCGTGTTCCTTAATCATTCCCATTATAAATTGTCATGTTCATTCCTATGGGATGAGCTATCTAGTAGAGTTCACCTGCACTTTCACTGGCATATCAAACACCTTGTTGCGATGAGATGCCTGACCAATGTGTCCATGTTCTCACTTCTTGGTGCTTCCATTTTCTTCACCTGAAAACATCATCGGTCTTCAACCAGTAGGATGAAATCATGCTAATGTCCTCAACCACACATGGAGCCTCCTAAGTGTTGACATGTGTCACCCATATCTTGCCCATTAGGGCACCCAAAAATGCTAAATCTACCTACCATGTGTCTTTCGTACATCTATGTCATGCTGACATCATCTACCACCATCATCTTCTGAGAGGCAATCAAATGCTCTAACCTGCCTTGCCGGAGGAGAGAGAAAGGGTCGTTGAGACCTTGATTTTGCAAGAAATTTCCTTTGTTAATAAAAAACCACCAGGCTTATGAAACCAACCTCAACACCACTCCATTGTGGTTTTTGGTGTTAAGAATAATGGTCCCAAAGTGGTTTTTCACCATTGATATATGTGATTGCTAGATGGGAAACTGCCTTACAACACCTCAAAGAGTTATAGGACTTACATATCATGGGATGTCAGAATTTTTCCACGTGGCTTGACAACTATCCCTCGGTTGGGCCATCTCTCCATTGCACTTTACTTTGATATCCCTCTAGGCAAGTATTTGCGGGATTTGTTGTCATAGTGGGGCCCTCCCAACACCTTTATCATTGGTTGTCGCTGCCAATCATACCTCCACTGTCATCCTACTCAAATCCTAATTGGTTTGCATTCTTACTTCGTGTCTGAATGCCTATCTCATGACACATTTACTCTGTGTGCCTTAAGGTTATGCTGGGGTTATACCATCGGGCTTCCTCCACTGAGTAAAGCTATCAAGTGGGCTTCACTTATGGCCAATTAAAAAGTCTTCTACTACTTGTTTGCCCATGGCACATCTACTCAACTCTTCCCTTCGTGGCTCCGTTAGTAGTTCTGCCAACTATGCCCACTTCCAAACTTGTTCATGCCTTTGACCCAAGGCCACATTTAACTTTGCTATCATGGACTTAAGGCTACCAAAATTTCACTAGAAATAAGTTATGACCTAGGAGGCCTATTTGGAGATTTCAATATAATGTTGGAAAGGTCTTTTTGAGAGCTATCGAACTACCCCATTTTAGGAGAAACTAAGTTAATCTATTGAGAAATAATATCCTCCAAAGTCGGGACTCCCTAAACATCATGGCCTTTTCTTCACTACCAGCATTTCTTGCCTATGATCTCAATGCTAGTCTGGTTGACATCAGTGCCAATTATACAACAGTCTCCCCCTTTGGCATTGATGGAAATGTTGTGAGCTCCCCATGAAACCAGGAATGGTATTCTTCATCATTTTTCTTCTCTTGAGTTCCAATAATATTCTCCCTCTTTGGCATCAATGACAAAGTATTCTCTTGAAAACTCCCCTTGAACCACCACAACCTACTCCTCAATTGATCCCACATGCTATGTAGTTGCCAAAATCCATTATAATCGAGTCATTTGGGAGGAGAATTCACAACCCCTATATGCTTCTTAAAATGCTCAAAGGGCTCTATTGCACGTGGTTTAGTAAAGATGTCTACAAGTTGGTATTTAGTGGCCACATATTTGTTAGAAAATTATATATTACAAAGCAATGGAACACATAAAAATATTGCAGAAACATAAACATAGAAAATGCATAAAATAAGAGAGACATAGATACATGTGGTTCACCCAATTTGGGCTACTTCCACCAAGAAATAGTCAGTCCTTCCTTTTATATTATGCGGAAAAATGAAGAAATACAACCTACAGCAGATCCGTTGTAATTCCTTTTTCGCTGTCACACAATCTCCTCTCTCTTTCTCACTCAAAATACACATCTGCACGGCCGCAATAAAATTCCCTCATATATAGCTAGGGGTTACCTTCTAGGGAAAAAAACCCCTAATTAAACATAACTTCGACCATCAGATTTCTGCCTAACGAATGGCCTAGATTTACTATGAAATTACAACATTTTACAAGGAAAAATTACATCTATTTCTAGCTTTGGGGGCACTTCCCACGATCCCTCGTGGGGTGGGCTCTAAAGAATCGTCTCCCCCCCCCCCCCC
>APFE031211196.1:128727-152348 GCA_000404065.3 Pinus taeda | reverse complement strand
GTAATTGGGCCTTACTGTATGACTCTCGGTTTGAAAACTTTCAGGGTAAGCTTCGTACACGCTGGCTTGGACCATATGAAGTAGATGCTGTTTTTTCAAATGGAACGGTAAGACTTTTAACAATTGATGATGCTAAAACACCTCTGCTAGTCAATGGCCATAGGCTCCGTTTATATCAACGCCCTGTTTCTAAAGAAGATTTCAAGACTGCTTGCATGATTGATATTCATTATCTTTTTCTAGGAGAATCTTCTGCCCCTCACAGCATTTAATTTTCTGCACTATATTTCTAATAATAGATTAGATTTAGTACTAATAATCCCTGTCAAGGATTGGTATATTACAATTGAATTTTGCAGATTCTGGAAAAAGCTCATTAAGGAGGACAGATTCATTATAAGAAGATCTGAAGCTTCAAACACAGAAGCTGTTCCCATTAATATCCCTTCATTATTTCCATTATCCCATTATTCCCATTCCTACCATCCTTGAAATATTTTTCTTCAGTCAGTGTTTCCCACCCCCTACTGCTGAAATTATCCCCTATCAAACATTTTCCCCATTGGTTACGGACCTAAGTCATTTATACCATTTCTCTGATTTTTCCTGTTGCTGAAACACCTGTTTCAGCAACGTATCGCTCATTTTTCCCGTTGCTGAAACACCTGTTTCAACAACGTATCGTTCATTTTTTTCCGTTGCTCAAACACCAGTTTCAGCAACCGGTTATCATTAAAACATTATTTCTCTCCGTCGTTATATAAGCTTTTTGGTTCTCCACGATTATACTTCAGATCTTTTCTGTGAAAAATTATTCAGCAATGACCAGATCCAATTACACTCCTGTTCTAAACCCCAAAGAAATTAACAGATTCTTCCATGCACATTAAAGCTATTTTGAAGCAATCGACACTTCGAATTATTAAAAGGTAAAAATGTAAGGTATGAGGTTTTAATGTAATTCAGTTAAAGTATATTAAAGAGAGGATTTCATTCATAATGACTAACAGATCTTCACACGCACAATCATTATTACACCGTACGTAGGGGGGGGAATTCCAAAAAAAAGAACGATAACTCCGCATTAATCAATCCTCCGTCCCTTGTCATATACATTCTCCTCATCCTTACCTTGCAGCCTCTGTTGCAGCAACTAGCGCGATTCGGGTCTGCGTTATGGTGTTCAGAGCCTCTGTGTATAACTCAAAGAGATAGCCATGGGAGGGTCGGCCGTCAGACATGAGCCCGGCTCCGTAAGCCTTCTTCAATTGTTCCCTGAAGTATATCAGATTTTCCAACAAGCAGGATGGACAGTATATTTTGAGAAATTGGGTGAATTTGACCAGGAACAAGTCTTAGAGTTTGCGCAAAACCTTCAAGACGATTTTTCAATCATCCAAGGGGTGCGCATTTCAGTTACAGAGGAGGACATAGTTCAGGTATCAGGGTTGCCAGCTACTGGGATTCGTTGGTTCAGCAGAAAAAAGGTTATTCTCAATGCGCAGCAAGAATTCCTTCGTCCAGATGAGCGAGTGGAACCCAGAGGCCGCGGGGTTAGTCTGCACTTACTTCCCCAACCATGGCCATCGGTGGCAGAGTTCATCAAACACTACTTAACATATGAAGGGAACTACCAGGTAGTGTACAACCATGATTTTGTTTTGATGAATCATTTGAGAAATGCACAACTGATTAATATCCCCTATTATCTGCTTGGGTGTATTAAAAACATGTCTTATTATTGTAGACGCTCTAAATTCCCATTATTATCCCTCACCCACCATTGTTTATGCCAGCTGTTAACACAGAGGGGCCTTGCTCAGCAAAACCCCCCTCTGCATGCCCCACTTCCTGATCCCCAGCCATCCGAAATTCCCCAGCCGTCCAAAATTCCCCAGCCATCCGAAATTCCCCAGCTGTCCGAAATTCCCCAGCCATCCGAAATTCCCCAGCTGTCCGAAATTCCCCAGCAGGTTCAAACGTCCCTACAACCCGAGAGTTCTCACCACACTCCGGAAACTCCCCATGAAGGACAGCAGGATGATACCCCACATTCCCCAGTTGACCCAACTGCGAAATCGCCCCACTTAGCAAAGTCAACTGGCCCCACTATTTTTGTCCCTAGTGATGACTCTTTAACACCTCCATCCCCACCCATTCACAAAAGGAAGAAAACCCCAAATGTCTCTGTTTCCAGACGACGGACAAGGGCTAGATTTCAAGCCCTTACTTCTTCTGAAAGCCCTTCCCCCAGACAAGAACCCTCCCCTTCAAAGAAAAGGAAAGGCCGCGATTTTACCACCTTCCTACCAAAAAGGAAAAAGAAAATAATTACCGAAACAAAACCCACCCTCATGTCCCCTGACCCCGCCACTATTCTGTTAAAACCTTTATCCCCATTTCAAACCCCCCAACCCGTCTCATCCGGAGGTACTATCACACAAGAACTAGTGCCCCGGGATAATACGACATTGTTTATGGCTCAAAAAGTGACTGTCCCACAAGAACCATCCACTTACCCAGTGGCTGAAACAGAAGAACCAGCCACTGAGGTACAAAAATACACCAAGCATGACGATAGTGGGAAATCAGCAGTAGCTGAAACACAAGAACCAGCTACGACTGTGCATCAACAGACTACCCCAACAGAATCAACCAGTGCACAGGGTTTACATACTATGACATCTCTATTAGAGGAGAACGAATTCCTGAAGTCTGAATTGGAGGCATACAAGAATGAACTAACCATGGCTCGAGAGGCTTTTGAGAAAGAACTGAACCTCTATACCTTAGCATACGCAGCCTCAATGCAAAATAAGGAGCCATGCAAGGAATACATGTGCCAGGAATGTGGCAACATTTACCAGGGTGCAGGCTACAAATTAATCGAAGTTCAATTATCTGAGGCATCTACATCAGTTGGAATAAAAGAGGAATGCCCCACTGCTCCACAAGAACCAGTAGGGCCCCCTATAAAGCAAGAAAAAGAAACCGAACCGCAGATATTTCGTCCTTTGAAGATTGATGCAACCATTCAGACAGAAGCACCACCACAGTTAGTCAGTATAGCCATTGAAACAATGCCTCGACCCACTATTGTTGATGCCAAGATACAGACCTTGCCATGGAATCAGTTGGAACAAATGAACAAATGGAAGAAGCAATATGCTGAAGAACAAGATATAATATTACGCCAACATAAGTTACAATGGCAGAATCAGATATATGCCAATTGGGATAGGTGGGATCAAATGCTGCAACAGCTTAAGGACTACAAAAAGGAAGCCAAAGAATCTAAGGAAAAGATAACCCTGATGTTTTCATTAGTCCAGAAGTTGATGGCTACATGCAAACCCTCTGTAAACTACTCTCTCTTTCTTGCTAAACGATTAGTTTATTTTCAATTAAAAGCAGTAAAAAATGGCAGACCATATGAGTTAATGACTTCAGAAAACTTTGTTGAGACCTTTAATGAAGCTCCCGAGAGTGACCAGCATTTGCTGTGCAAACTCTACCTTCACAACGAGGCTATTCCCGAGAATAGAGAAGTCAATCTTATTCCAATTGCAGGAGATATACAAATAAGGGCATTTGTCTCATTTCTGTCTAACCAGCTCACTTGGCAATTTGCGTTCACTGCAAGCAGTCATAATGAGGACAATAAACTCTTGTGGATCAGACCAGAACCTTTAAGGCCAGCCCTGTTCATAGCACAATATCATGAATTCTTACAGAAGCCAGGAATGCAGAGGTACATACAGCAATTACAGGCTTCAACACTTTCTAAGTGTCAACAGCACATTAGAGTAAAGGGTAATGCTGCAATGAAGGCCAATGTTATGTTTTGGCAATAGTCATGTAAAGAAAGACAGGACTATCACCCTTTTAATCCTCACAATCTTCAAGCTGCATTATCCAGGGTTTCCAATTACATTCGTTGTATTCAACATTGTGGAGTAAACTGGATTGGATATCATTTCCACTTTCCAAGTTTATGGCTGCCTTCAGAACAATATCAGTGTAATTTCCAGTTGACCAACAGAGATGAAGCCTTGGCATGGCAACACTTGCAGAATAACAGAGGATTCAGAGCTCCTACAGATGCCACCTTCTCCAGCTATTGCTTGAGTAATTTGCATACTCAGTCCAGTACTCAGATTCCGATTCAGACTAGGGGTTGCCTGAGGACATGCAACACTTTTAGCTGGGGGGGATGTTAGGACTCCACTATGTATCATTTTTGCTATATATTTTGATACCACTTTACCCCTTATAACCATGAATCCCATTATCATTTTCATCCACTTTTTCCCAAGGTATACAAAAACCTCTTCTTTATTATATGTTTAATCTGTTTTACATTTAATTCCACAATACTCTTATATTTGATCATTAATTGAAGTGTATCGTTGCTAACACAAGTCCAAAGATTGCAGATAAGTATATGCGGCCGTTGCTGAAACAGCGGACTCAGTTGCTGAAACAGCTGACTCAGTTGTTGAAACAACCGTCAAGCACACAAATTCCGTTGGCTGTAATTTGCAATTCTGGAAGAGCTTTTTGAGGAATAGTAGCAGCAGTACGAAGACATGATTACCTGGATCATCCTGAAGATAGCATTCTTGTTGTCTCTGTTGTAACAGTATCTTTTTATGAAGAACCGAATAGTCTTGTTTTGGGAAAAAGAACAGATTTGAGATAATTGTAAATGATGTCTCCTCTTTAAAAAGAGGAGACATCATCATTAGAAGGGGTCGGTTATTGTAAAAGCTACAGGAGAATACTGTGTGAGAACTGGAGCTAGTCTCCATCTGTAATGTATCAGTGACTTTGATAGATGAATAAATTTCTCTTTTGATCGTTCCAATTTAATTCTTTTCCCCGGGGAATCTTGTGAGAGGGAAAGGGCCTGCCTTCCTCACAAGATTCACCCTTTGGTTCTTGTAGACCGTTTAATTCTTTATATGTTTGCACTTTATTTTAATTCTGTTGTTAGACACTGGTTACACAGCTTGAGTAATACTCTGTTTCCTTAGCACTGCATGTATTGCATCCGTTTCTGTTTGATTGCATGAATGAATGATGTTGGGAGACAGGTGCTGAAGATTCCTGCATACAGGAATAGGGTTCTGCTCCCATTAATTGCTTTCCTTTGTCTGCAGTGTGATTAGAAACAAGAGAACAGGTGCTGAAGGTTCCTGCTCACAGGAATAGGGTCTTGATCTCTTGAGTTTACAGTGTGATTAAGTGTCAGGCATCAGGTGCTGAAGTTCCTCACTAAGGAATAGGGTCCTGTTCTTGCTGTGGTTGATTGATTTCTTTCCTTGCAGATTGATCTTCCTTTATTTGGATTGTAACTGCAATAGAGGGATTATCCCCGTTATAACTTAATTGACTTCAGCTTTGATTAAATAGAGTGCGAATCAGTAAATTGGTGAGATTAATAATTGTGTGTTCTTTATTTTACTACAACATTGTTTCTGCTTTTGAAATTGAGCATATCCAGTGCGTGACTACCTTTGAAATAAAAACACTTCCTCGGGTTGACAATTTATGTGGAGCTTGAATTGTGAAAACAATTAAAGCGACCAACACTCAGGAGAGACCTCAGTCCATGCTTTGTGGACTATTGTCGAAAGGGCCAGTAGTTTCAAGATTTGTTTGGCTAAAAAAATTTTAAACCTGAGTTAGGCGCCAATAAGCCAACAAATGGTTCCATTGCCAAGACTGGGATCTGCCTAAGGGATGTCTGATGTTGGAACACTAAAATGATACAAAGAAAGAAATTGAAGATTGGTTGGATCAGAAGCTTCATGAGTTCGTAATACAGGAAAACAAAACCCCACAGATATTTGAGAAGAGGTGGTTGGATCACTTCATATATATGAAAATCCACGAGATCTTCTTTGTGACCTTCTATTCAGAGTCATATGATTGGATCGTGAGGCTAGCAGACAGCCAGGGAAGATGCAAGCTCGATTAACCGATATTGTGGACTCCAGAGTTGGTGTGCAGGCTAGAGGCATCTGAAGATAAGATCATGCAGGTTGTAGACAATTGGCTAGATTAGATAATAGGATGGTTTATCACTAAGTTTGCAATAAACACAACTATAAGCTACAACGAAGAAGAAAGATGTTTAATCAAGGGACCACGAGGTAAGTACATCAAATATTTGAATACCTAGATTAAGAAGTTATGTGAAAAATGGGTGATGCAAATACATTAATGAGTGGAACGACACGGAGCTGAAAGGTCTACAAAGGTATCGAAGGGTTAGGGAATAGTCCTTTAATCTCACCTCCATGAGCGAGCAAGGAAGAGCATGCTTGGGTTTCTCCGAGGAGTGTGGTCAGTTTGTTAAGGCAACACAGTCCATATCTATCATCCCCACTAACGCCACTACTCACGTCACCTTCTTCACCTCCATCTTCACCCACACCACCTCCACCAAACTAGTAGTTTAGCATGGTGAGCACAATCAATCTGCTTGTATTAAGAGGACTAGGGAACGAAGATCCAGATCGGTTTTGGTTCTTAGTAAGAGCAGTGTGGGAAGCACACAGGGTTACAGATGATAACATTACGAAGGAAAAATTAGTAAGTGCACTACAGGATCACACACTGACATGGTATATCAAGCACTCGAATGATCACCTAAATTCCAGAGTAGCGAAGATCCAGATTGCGTTGAAGAGAGAATTTAGCCGACTGAAATCGGAGACGCATTCGATCATCAGATTTAAGGAGATTGCGACGCTTCCATGCAAAACCCCCTGGGATCTGGATCAGAGGCTAAAAAGTATGATCCATGAGGTTAATATGACACTAACATATGTGCAACAATGCGCATGGTTTGTGGCATCTTTGACACCACACCTGAGGACGACACTGTCACAACAGAAGCTCTCAGCCCAGGAAGAAGCATTGGAAATGGCGATGAGGTTGCATGAAACATTGATACAGGATCCGGGGTTGGGAGTCCAATAAATCCATGTGCAACTACAAAACCTATTCTTGGAGATGTAGAGTTTGAAGCAGGATAGGTTGGCCTGGCTAGAAGCACGCGAAGAAGTGTGGTGCATAAAATGTAAAGGCCAGGGCCACGATAAGGATCATTGTCCGGTATTTTCAAACTACTTGGCAGTGGGGGACTGATGCCATTGAGACCAGAGGCTGAGGTAGGGCCAAGTTTGACACCCATGCTCTAGTGTGTGATCTGTCAAGTGGGAGGAAAGCACGCGATGGGAAACTGTCACCTGTTGTAGAAGTATACACAGAATCCGCAACAACTATTTTGTAATTTCTATAGATCAATAGGCCACGATGAGAGAAACTGTCAAAGTTATGAATTGTTGATGGATCAAACACCTACCTACAGGATGTAGATCGAGGCGCGAGGTTAGGATCCAACCGTAGCTATAGCACACAGTGAATTTCAAGGACGAGGTCGAGGATGAGAAGGAATGGGTCCTGGAAGGGGCCACCGACAACTAATATGTTACAATTGCAGAGGACCCAGGTACTACGTGCATGACTGTACGAATTCAATGAGATCATGTTGTTCGTATTGCTATCAGTTTGATCATGAAGCGGTAGATTGTCTAACATTGATCACATAGATGCATGAGAAAGGGGTACTACAACCAACTCCAACTCAGAACATCCAAATGATGAGGCCTGAACCGCGTGAAGAAGACCCCAATGTGAACATGGTGCTTAGAAGTGGTGTGACCATAGGGGAAGATAAGGGAAAGGAACCTGAGGATGATACATGGGTTTGCAAGGCTCCTACGAAGGAACCTGAGTTTGACTTGGAACGCGCAAGGGAAACGTTTATGAAAGCTAAGAAGAGCTTCAAGGAGGCCTCTACTTTAGGTAGTAAGGATCATCCAGAACTAGGAATGGATCCTTCTATGCTTGCTACCTTTTTAGAGACATGCATGAAGTTGCTACGAGACAATAAGGTAGTTAAATGACTACAAGAGTTGATCACTAGGTGCGCAAGGTCAGGGGAACTGCATGTAGTTCGAAATATGGGGAAGAATGCTTTGCGCACCAGGAGGGAAATGTGGTTGATAGCGTAAATTGTCGAATGTGAGATGGATCAGGTAATCCTATACCTAGGTTCATATGCGAATGTGTTACCAAAGCAAACATGGGAATGCATGGGCAGGCCCATGTTACAATGGTCTCCTATTCAATTATGGATGGAAAACCAACAAAATATCGAGCCCATGGGAGGATTGCAAGGGGTAACAGTGGATATAGAAGGTGAGAGCATGCAGACGAACTTTGAGGTAATAGAGATTATGGATGACAGTAATCCTTACCTCGCGTTGTTAGGGATAGAGTGGGCCATGGATATGAATGGAGTCATTAACCTGAAGAAGTGGAAAATGACTTTCGAGAAAAAACCCCTGCACGTAGTAGTTCCACTGAATCTAGCTGAAGGAACACGCTACACTGAACCTATGCTTGAGGATGACAGTGATGATGAGCTGGATTGCATTTACTAGATAATAGCGCAAGACCAAGACCAGGTGAACCCGACTGAAGATGGGAGAATATCATGGGAGCGCAACAGTTGTTGTACTTCGGATTCAGACGAAGAAATAGAACGCTGGAAGAACCGGTTGCACGAAATAACAACACTAAATTGTAACATGATGGTAAGAACACTGTAGTGCGTGACGAACGAAGTGAGGGAACTGCCTACATGTGATGGGGAGATAGGCATTGATGAATCCTTAGATAAATTCGAAAGGTCAGTGCCAAAATAGGAGTGGTATGGTGCGATGGAATGGGCATTGCGTGTGACATCCGCGCAATGGTAGCAGACACACCAGAAGAATATTGGGAGCTGGCGTGAATGCAAAAGAAGGATTCACTTACGGTTTGGAAGTCCCCAGTGTCAAACACGGGCTGGGAAACCATGGAAAAGTAGTTTGCATGCCCACCTGTGTCGATGGGTGTAGTCATGTGCTGCGCATGAACATCCTAGGCTAAGGATAAAAAATCAGAACATGACGCGACAACAGAAAGAGTGATGCACACCACAAATATTCCATGACGGAGCATTCACAAGGCTAAGTAGAATCATGAATAGAGTTTACCAGGTGAGACGAACGGATTGGGACCTGTGCATACAAGTGATTCGATGGGCCTATAAGACTATAAGAAAAAACCAGAGCACGAAAATGATCTCAATAGTGACAAGAAGAGAGGAAACTGGGAGGATAGAGAAGAATCCTTAGACCACGGCTCCCTTAGTAGGGACCAGACTTGAGGACCTGGGTAACGGAATTAGGCAATTGCAAGAAGACCTTCGGTAAGGAAGCATGAAACTTTGTGAACTTGATGATGAGTGGGCATGGCTGAGGAAGAGAAGTATGACATTGGATGAAGAAATCAACAAACTGGAAACCAAAGTCGCACAAGTGGGCTGCGAGAAACTAAGTATGATGAACTTGAGTCCAGCCAGGCCTACTATTGCATTAGAAAGAGTTGCGACCCTGCTATCATGGCTACAACTGCACCTTACTAAACAAGGGAGCATACCATACAAATAGGAACACGACACATTACAGGACACAAGGGCATGTGAAGGGTGCTTGCAGCCTGGGCTAGCAGGCTAAGCGAAGCCTCGCACCACAGGTGCAACCACCTAAATATCTATAGGAAGCATAGTCTTAGCACTCTAGGTAGTTGAAAGAAGGCATGGGACTATAAACAAGGCTGCAGGAAATTTGTATGGAAAGGAGGTTCTAGGTAGGGCCCGTCTGTCACAGGGCTCACGGTCGCCCATAAGGAGCCGTGCTGTTGCACGGATAGGCTGGGAGGTGACCGTTGATGTCATTGTTCATGACAAGAGGGCTAATTTAAGGCATAAAGGAGTGGGCAACGGGCCATTGAGATAGGAACTGCGAGCTAGATTCGGGGTGGTTTGCCACTAAGAAGGTATTGATGACTCCAAAATGGAGGGAATGGCTGAATTCAAATCCAATGTTACTATAAAATTTCGTGGGGTAGTTTCGAAGGAACACTTGATTGTTTAAGATTTGAGCCAGTACAGGAGGACCTAATGCTACAATAGTTAGAGACAAAAGCACAGGAACTCCAGCAGGCCTATGACAATGTTCGGGGGACCGCACAGATGGTTGACCTTACCCAACGATTGGCCAAGATAAGGGAGGCCCAGGATCTGAAGGAACATGTGGATGCTACATGCCAGAAAGAAGTAAGGCTTAAAGCACGCATCCAACCTTGGCTTGAGGAAGCGTTCAAAGTCACTGCCACAATTGAAGGGAAGATGGCCCAGATGCAGGACACATATGGAAAAAGGCATGAGGGTGCCTCTGACAATGATGCATCAGAGAGTCATGCTTAATTGATACAACAAACAATAGAAGAATGTGTGGTATACATATGTGAAGTGTAGAGGTTTCTGGATGGACTCCGAGCAAAGATCGCCACACCGGCCAAGTGACACAGGATGAGTCACAATGTTTGTGTTAGGGGCTTGTTAGGCAGCGGATCCCCTGCATAATGGTTTTGGGGCTTAAAGCCCACACTTTTTGGTATTGTTATTGTAAAGGCTCTGTGAAGTGCACAGAGGCCTGGTAGAGTCCGTAGCTGTGTGCATGAACCCTTGCAGCTGAGTGCGCATGGTAGAACTGGATTGTACTGGAATAGAAGATTAATAAAAGATAAGTGATTCTAATATATTGTGCATATTCTCATAGATCTATGTGGTTGTTCTTCTGTTATGGTTTTAAGAATCTCTTTAAGGTTTATGTTTGCGCGCACTAGTTACAAATATCGAATTATTGATAAAAACTACTGAAGTAAGTCAGATCTATAATAAACACATACTAAGGATAAGGTTTCTAGATTACACCTCTTTGTGCTCGCTACTAGGGCTACGCGAAGGTCGGATAGCTACACGATGCAGTATGAGTGTGAAAGATTGGTCTGTGAACTCTCTAGACCTCATCAAGACATCCCTAGGGTGTGGAAGCGTGGTTCCAGCACCCTCCCATACTACCTCGGGTGAGACCTCAATCCACACTCTACGAACTATTGCCGAAAGGGCTGGTAGTTTCAGGATTTGTTTTGCTAAAAAATTTTTGAACCTAGGTCAGGCATCAATAATCCAACACAAGGGCCAAGAACCCTAGGTCCAAGAAAGACACTAAAAAGAAAGAATTCCTCTGTGCCCCTGAACTCAACAAAATGTAGGCGCTCCGTGCGAGTGAGAGCCCAGCGAAGCATCTCAATTCAAGTAGATGAGGCTGGACCATCTCGCACACCACCTGTAAGTTTGCAAAATTCCCCTTTGCAAGAATATGAGGAGTAAGTGGCCAGGTTATTGGAAAACATGGGAATATTTGGAGAAGGTAAAGAACAATCCAGGAATGCTGAGGAATGGAATTGCACCCCCAACCAGTCTGCCCCTACTGATAGCTCTGGTCATGAGAAAAACCTACCATGCACTTATTCCATGGAAGAATAGAGGGAACTAATTCCTTCTATGGAAAATCCCATTAAAGCGGAGATACATGAAGAATATGTCATTAAAGGAGGAAATCGGGTAGCAGACACCGGTCCAGTGGCTGAAGAAAACCCTATAGATGAAACTTTGGTAGATGAAAATCAACCAGGTAACAGTATTTTTTCTAAGTGCCCTAAGGATGAGGCCTAACGAGAAGAAAACACAAAGAATGACAATTGTTTAGGAGACACTGTTGTACTAGGATCCCCTGAAAGAGAAATCCATGATAAGGCAGAGTTAGAAGGTGAAGCTCCCTCAGGAGATACAGTTGTAGATGGAACCCTCCCTAATGCCGACACATTACCACCTTTACAGGAACTAGAGGATAATGCAGACCCTTCACTGATTGGAAGTCCCAGGATAAATAAGTCCTATTGGGCTAGGCTTACAAAATTACTTAAGAAGTATAGGAAACATAAGTGAAAAATTGTGCAACTAAGGCAGTGGTTAAAGGAGGCCATTAGAGCCAAGAATTTGAAAGTAGAAAAAAGACCATAGGCACATAGAGAGAACATTGTTTTGGAAGGAACGCTGAGACCCAAACTAAGGATCTTTTGTCCTATCCAAAGGAAACTCAAACAAAGCCGTGCCTTGTAGAAGACACTGAAATGCAAACCGAGGACTCCTATGTTTTCTCATGGGAGACCCAAACGGACCACCTACAATGGATACTATTGTTCAAACAGATCTTGAAGAGGACATTCCAATTGGTCATTACATTATTTGAGATGCAGCTGAAGCTTCTATTCAGACCGATCGCATGGAGACCTAGGAAGCAGAAACCCAAACAGAAAAAACACCTACCTATATTCCCCTAATCAGGGAAGCATTGATTCGTAGACTGCAGAATGAATTACTGATGGTGCAACAGGAATTAGCCTAGTACAAGGAGGACGTAGTGCCCCTGAAGATACATCAAGAATTAAAGAAAAAGTTTGTGGCACTAACCATAATTGAGGATGAAACCTTTGCTTAGTTCATGGCTGAACAGAAAAAGGTTGAGAAAGCACGGGAGAAATTATAGAAGGCTAAAGAGTAGTTGGAACTTGTTTTCTCTCTCTATTCAGACACCTTGGCATGTAGAGCCCCTGCTACAAATTATGCCCTATACCTCCTAGAAAGGTTCCTCATGTTGAAAATCAAAGCTGCTAAGGCTGGTAATCCTATGGAAATCAAAACCACCCTAGATTTTGTCAAGTGCTTGAAAGAATAGAACAAGCAGGTATAATGCCTCCTTTATGAGCTTTATATGCACAATTTATTTCTGGAGGATGATAGGGACAACAACCCTAGCCCCTTTATAGGGGATGTACAACTCCAAGCTTTTCTCTCTTTCATTACTAATCAACTCAAGTGGGCCAAGGCCCACAATAATTTTAGGAGGCATGAAGATGGAATTGACCTATGGGTGAGAGGGGAACCAACCAAACCCCTACAGCTCTTGAGTAAACACAAGAAATTCATGGAATGAGCTAGTGTTATAGGCCAACTAGGGCCATTCCATACAGATGTTATACAAGATGGAAAGGATTACTTCCAAGAGATTAAGGAGGAAGCCTTGTCTACAGCTAGACAAAGGTGGGAAGCCTCCAGCATTACTATTAGAAATCGAGAACCATTTGGATATCGAAACTTTAAAGTCACCTCCTCTCATTTTTATAAATAAAGTAATATGATTTTGACTATGGGACTTGAATGGATAGGATGTCAGTATAGGACTCCAATCGTATGGTATCCTCCAGATAAGTATCGTTAGGATGACACCTTAAAGGATAAAGATGTTACCCAACATTTTTCTATTTTAAAGAAGAAAAATGGCTTCAGACATTATAAGTGTTTCAGGAATATTTAGTGCTCTTGGACAAATGCCTAGCCCTCTAGACTTATTAGTAGGTCTAGAAAAAATAGACAAAGTAATCTCAACCTTTTTCTATAATCAACAGATAAAACAAGAGAGAAGAGAAACCTACTTGTAGTTTTCGCTATCTCCTTGTCTCCCTTGACTGATCTTGCTGCTCCTTTCCGTACTTAAGCCGTTTGGAAAGTACTGCACAAACACAAAAACAAAAACCCATCAAGGCAAATGATAATGATCTATTGCTTATATATAACATGGAATCGAGAACATGATATACATATGAAAGCATTAACGTGCAACATAAGCATAAGGAAAAAATCTTGAAAACTTTATTGATGAGAGGAAAAATTACAACCCAAATATACTCAATCCAGTGACATCCTTCCAATTCAATCCTTCTTCATCTCACGAAAAGAAAGACACTCCAACACTATTACAATACTTGTGCTCAATTCTAATCTCATACCACCAGCATCTCCTTACAACTAAATCTTTTTTCAACCCCTGATCTCTTAGACGAGTGATCTATTTATAGGTGAGTGAAGGAGGTTATGTCATCAATGGTGATAATGAATGCCTTTCTAAATTCATAAATCAATTCCATGGAAGAAGGGATAGGGGATTGATGTTTCCTAATTCCCTTCTGTTATAGACATATTTGGGCACTACAACCCCAATCATATATGTCCATAAACCAAGGGCTTCTAAGTCCCTAAAAGTGTTGTTTCATGCCCTAAAGGAACAAGGTCAGCTGATTACATCATCTCCCACAAGTTCTCCATAGAAAACTGCTCAGAACTAGTCAAAAATGGACCATACAGACTGCTCACTGCAAAGGGTACAATGCATCTCACCTGCCACATGCAAGAAGTGCGATGCATACTAAAACGCCCTTCTGTAGGGTGCGATGGGTGAGAGTAGGTAGACAAATGGTAGAGACAATTTGCAAGGTGGATGATCATGGAATCTTCCAAAAACTTCTCCTGTGACACTTGCCTCTCTAAATTCGCCCAGGGATGAGTAAGAGATCATCAATCTCCAAGTGGAATAAAGAACTATCAGAGAGAGGACTAATAAAAATCCTAGAAGCTAACTCACCCCCCTGCAATCATCTATATATGGATCCCTCATCCCAGAGATCCAAAGGCTGGAATCTTGTATCTTGTAAGGAAGTGCTATTGGTTTCCTAGTGGAATATCATAGTGTGGGTGATCTAAGATTTTCATGAGGTGAAGAAGGGCTTTCATGCTAGGAGGATGACGCTGGGTCAGACCAATGGGTTGTAATCCTCTCCTCTAATCTTTATATCAATAAAGCTATTCAAGTTTTTCTCCACATTCTTGTACGTTTGATAATATATGCATTCATGTGGTCAATATATATCTAGTCCTATATTGTTTACGAATGTAGATATCTGTACTTTGAAGGTATTATGCTGCTTTGAATTTATAGGTACTCTTTGAAGTAGAGTAATCAAGGAAGGAGTGGCAAAGATCGGTCAGAGGGGAGAAGGAACAAGCAAGGAACTAAGAGAGAGATTAAGGTCTACTTCTCGTAAAGGAAAATGAAAGTAACTTTAGTATGTTTGTTTCTAGGATAGCTAACTGTCTTAGTGGGACTAGCAGCTCTGCATAGACACTAGATTTCCCGATAACAAAATGGTGACTCCACTGGGGAACGAATAGCTTGTTTGCTTGTCTATATTTGTTTGCTTTATCAACTTACAGACGGAGCCTGAAGTCAAGCTAGCTAGCCTTCAAACTGCATTTGCTATGCAAGTGAAAAGTAGATCAATGCTGCTTCAGTTTATCTCCGAGTTTTGTTTATAAATTGAACAATTGATTTGCAAACATCCTAATTGCCTTGGTGGTGGCTCAAGTAGCCCCATTAGATCAGCCCCTATGGTTTTCACTTACTGACCATCATTAGCTTTGTCTAAATCCCTGAACTAAGCTGCAAATTGTGACCAAGAACCAAGTTGAAGTCTCGTCCCTAGACCATCGCACCTTCTCCTCTTGGGAATCTGGATGCATCACACCTCTTGTGTGCAGTAGGTGAGATGCATCGCTCTTTCGCTATGTTATAGGTGCGATGATCAGATAAGACTCCTTCTACTTCCATATTTTGGTTTTCACTCTCTTCAGCTTTATTAAGGAGTTTTGCTGTCTGTGATTAGTATACCACTGTGGAAACTCCCTTCCTTTGCATGATTCAACCTCCATTGTACAAAGAACTGTAATTTTTTTTATGTATTGTTCGCCATTTACGGTTCTCCTTTACAAAGAAGTAGCGTAATCAAACTATTGTCTTTTGATTCAGAAGTGTCACAAGTGTCGTTTTCAGTCAAAGAAAAGAAATCCTATTGTTCTTGATGGTCGATTATGCTGTTACTATTGTATTTGATTTGAATTAATAAATTTTCAAGTGTCAAAAATAGTTTTCAATTCAAAATTGCAAAGTGTCGTCATTATCTTCCTTTCATCTTTTGAAGAGAAAATCGTTAGTACTATCACTTGAAACAATTCATATTTGTACTTAGCATTCTTTTTGTCATTCACACATTAAGAAAGTGAAAACAAATACATGCATGTGCATTTGCATTTAGACTGCTTGTTGATTTTGGTTTAGGACAGTGCATCAGTGTGTGCTCTCTCCTCTATGTTGAAAGAATCCTGCTTCTCTTACTTTAGTAGCTAGGATTTTCATTGCAGAAAGAAGATTAAATGATTGTTTATCATCTTAGGTTGCATTTTAGAAATTGTATATCTACATCACGTGGTGAACTTGAAAGGAAAAATTCTTAAGAAAGATCAAATGTAAAATAAATTCAATGAACATAAAAATGCTTTGGAACCTAACACACAACTTTTAGAAGTCTAAGCTAGAGACGTATTCTGGCGTCGAAAAGCCTAGTAACTATCGCTTTCATTGTAGGTTGGGTGATTCCTCCTCTTTGAGACAACAAGTGCCAGTACAGACTTGTGCTCCCACATACTGTCAAGTATATATTGGGAGACCATAATAGGCTATATCCTTTATCCTTAGGAAGCTGTGTCTACCACCCTATTGATCTCAATGCACTGAACACAACATTCGAGAAGATTGACTATCGTACTGTAAAAAGTATTTTGTAGTTTTGCGATTGGTTTGGTAATCCCTCTGTCTAGATTTCTAGAGTAGTCTCTTTCATTCATTTTTAGACTCCTTAAAGGAAAAGGTCCATCTGAGCACTTGTCACTTCAGGCTCATTAAAAATCAAAGGCGACTAGAGTCATCTTTAGCTTTTTATCGACTCTTAAAAATTGAAAACGCAAGTTGTGTCAAAGCATCTAAAATTCATTAAATTCAGAATCACTTTTTCCCCTTTATTTTAAGTTAATCAAGTAATCCACAATCGTGGAAGAAATTCAATCGAAACCTTGTCATTCACAGAGATTAACAAGTCAACCGTCTTTGACTCCGGAAACGAAACTATTCCAGACAAAGCGAACTTGTTTAGCCGGATCAAAGTCCCCTGGTTCGCTTAGAACTTGTGTTCCAACATCCTCGGGGACTCCGGTTACTCCAACCATTTCTGGTACCCCTACCTTTACAAAAGAAGTTCCGCGGCCACAAGAGGACATTAGAACTAATCCTAATGTCATGGTAAATGCTTCTATTCCTGAACCGGCTCCATCTACAGCTGATTCGGAAGGTGTTACCCCTCCAACAACTATCGTTGTAGAGTCTATACCTTCTTTGGCACCAGAAACATTTTACGTACCTGACGGTCTACCTCTCCCACCTGGATTGATTACTATAGAAGAGATTGTGGAGGATCCTCCATCCAGTACTCCATTGCATTTTGGAGCTGGGATCACTCTATATCCTTCTTCATCAGAAGTTAGTCTCCCTTCATCACAAGTTCCTGTAGAATCGCTAGGAAATCTTTTGGATAGACTAGATATGTCTGAACAACTCTCGACATCGCAGACTGTGCAATTTGACGCAGCAGTGGCAGAACATCCTACTGCTATTCCAACAATGTTCTCTGGTGTACCATCTGTCCCAACTAGCTCTCAACTGCTAGAAGGAGTCCATCTAGGGACTGTTTCGACAGCATGGTCTGTTCCCGTTTGTTCGTCCGGAATAATATCCGGAATCTCTTATGTTGAGTCTCAACAAATTGATCCTTCACAACAGTATCAATTTGGGCAGTCCAGCTCCCAAAGGCCAATCATTCCTTTGAGCACTGGATTGCCGCCGTATGGGGGGCAGTATGCCCTTTCATTGTTTCCTCCGAGAGAACAACCATATGGGAGTTCACAATAGAATTTGGGTCATGCTGGAATTACATCTAGCAGTTGGGTGCCAATACTGCCTCAACAACCAAGAGTTGTATACTCAATGCAACAAAGCCTTCCTGTGTTGAATATCCCCACTACACCAGTCATTGTGACAGTGTCGAATGTACAAGCGTTGCCTATTGTATGCCAACCTCAAGTTTCTTAGGTCGTAATACAACAACCTCCTGTCTCCACGACATAGCCGCAATCACTGATTAGTGGCTCCCTAACCAGAGCGACCCAGGTTCAAACGAGTACTATTACCTCTCATCTTGGTCAAATAGCCAGTATTCGACAACAGCAAATGGCTTCACAACCATGGCTGGTGCAATATCAACAACCGCAATTCCAACAAGTTTACCAAGGATCTGAGCAACAAATATTTGCAAGTAATGGGCAACATATATTCAAAATGATCAACATCAATCATTTCATAATGGTTATGCCCATCAACCTTACCAAAGTTATCAGCATCAAATGCATTATGCTGGTATGCAAAGACCAATTGCTCAGGCAATACCATCTTATCCTGGGTATGCTTCGCCGAACCTGAATCAATAGTTGTCCTTCATGGCGAATTTAGAGTTACTGGATCTAAATCAGCTAACAAACAATCCAATTGCTTATGCCCCTTGGTGGCTGGTGATTCCTCATAAACTTCTGTTAGATATTCCTAAGTTTCATGGAAATCCGGGTGAAGACCCGTCGAATCATGTGATGACCTTTCAACTGTGGTGTTTGTCCAACACTCTCAATGATGATTCAATTAGACTTCACCTTTTTCAGTGAATGTTAACTGGTCCGGCAGTGAAATGGTACATCAAATTGCCTAGAGCTTCATTCAATAACTTTAGTGCCCTTGCCACAACCTTTTAAACCCATTTTCAGTTACCAATAAGGTACGAAATAGGAACAAAGATTCTCACCAATTTCAAACAGACGACAGCCACTCACATATCTGATCATATCCATGAGTGGCAACGTCGTCATAGAATGGTAAAAACATATGTTCCTGATCAGTTGCTGGCTGAATGGTTTATTAAGTCATTGTTACCTTATATCACACAAGATGTGGCAAAGGGAGGGGTCATCAGTGAAGAGCAAGTTATTGCTCATGCACAATATCTAGACTTGATCTATACTCAGTCTGGAATGCTCTATGAGAAAATCCCTGATGCTCCTAGATTGGATTTTTCCGTTCCTCTTCCTCCTAAATCAAACAAAGACTCTCATGCCGGTGATGGCATGATAGGTACAACTACCACGAAACTGTAAAGGCTACATCAAAGAAAGCTCGTATGGTTTCTAGTCAAAATGAAAATGAAGAACTTCTCGCCTCAGAAGTAAATGTCGTGTCAACTGACAAAGGCAAAGAACCGAAGCAACTAGGAGGAAAGAAGAAAAAGTAAGGGAAAAAGAAGAAACAGGAGGAGTCATCTCCTAAAAACTCTTATGCAAACCCTGCTAGAGAAAGGAAACCAAATCATCCATGCTTTATATGTGATGAGGATCATTGGACATGCTTTATATGTGATGAGGATCATTGGACAAGAGATTGTCCATATAAAGCTGAGTTTAGAAAATTATTCAAGTGTTCAAAACCCTTAGTGGTATTGACTGATCTGTTTCCAAACCCAGGAACCAATCTGGTTGCTAGTGATAATGCTTCCCCATCCCAAGTGCTTATGTTTTCCATTTCAAAACAAAAAAATGATGCTTTAATATCAACAAGGAATAAAGAATACGGGAATCCATAGCTATCGAACAACAAGGCTACTGATCAACCTAGTAGTTCGACAACAACTTTGACTGAAGTTGTGCCACCCATCCTTCCTGAGCTAACGATAAAGCCGCCAAAGGGAGTAGTACACAAATTGACATTTAATCCTCATGCCAGAGCAGCACAGAATTATAATATAGTAGAGGACCTAGCCCAATCACCGTCCACTATGTCGACACTTGAGGTACTACAAAATTGCCCCTCCCAGAAGTAGGCCCTATTATCAGCAATAAGTGGGATTGACCCAACGGATTCCAATCTTGTGGCCTTTAATCATAAAGGATATGACCCTCAGTTACTAGCTCAACTTGCTTTCCTTATTCAAGTGAAAGCCCTCAACAAAACGCTTCATCGAACAATTATTGATGAGGGACCATCTACATGTATTATGTCGATGAGTTGCTGGAAAACATTAGGTTCACTACCCTTGTTGCGATCGTCATTGACGTTAAAAGAGTTTGATGGATGAATATACACTCCATACAGGATTTTAAGTAACTTGCAAGTCGAACTAGGGGGCAAGACATTAGAAATTGATGTTGAAGTTATCGATGGAAACCTCGATTAGAACATCCTAATGGGAAGGCCTTGGATATATGCTATGGATGTTGTTGTGTCGACATACTTTAGAAAGATTGCATTTCATTTCCAAGGAGGAATTATGATCATCAACCAACAAAAGTTTCTCCCCAACAGTTCACAAGTTATGGGAAGCATTCCGATGATCCACGGAAGCTCTCAGTCACTTCAAAATATCGGAGTAGGCCTACTAAAAGACCCTACATTGATGGGGACTTTTTCCCTACCGCCTCCAGAAATTTGGTGGAAGTGGCCACGGTGGGAACCTACAATATGGTGTCTTCCATGCAGAAGATGTTAAATCACGATGTTAGCATGGATCATTGCGAGGTTTTGCCTCCAAGCCCAATAGAAATATTGTAGCAATCAATGTTTTCGACATGGGAGGAGAACCGAAATCAATGCTCATCAAGCGCTTGGATAGATAGGTCTAAGGAATATGGTACCTCTTAAGATCCTTGGTCGCATGTACATTCTACAAACGAAGGAATTGTTCAGTCAATGATGATTGACGGGGCACCATGGGAAGATAACCACCATCATTCCCATCTTGCAGATTACAAAGAAGATTGTTCCAACGACCTTGATCATCCTTTAGTTTTTTATTTCCTATCAAATACTGTAAATACGGTGGATTCTGAGAAAAACTTGTCTAATATTGAAGAGACTATCGCCATCAATGTCTCGACCAAACCAAATATTGTAGAGAATATTCATGTCGGCAAATCTTGTTCTCCTCCAGAACTGGAAATATACTACGCTCTCTTTCGCGAGTTCAAAGATGTCTTTGCATGGTCATATGAAGAAATGCCAGGCATTGACTTAAGCATAGTTTAACATGAAATTAAGATGTATCCAGATGTCAAACCAGTACGACAACGGCTTCGGCAGGTGCACCCCAAGAAAGCCGCTGCCATCAAGGCAAAAGTTGAAAAACTTCTCCATGTTGGTTTCATTTACCTGGTTCCTCTAACCGATTGGGTATCGAATATTGTTCCTGCGATGAAAAAGCAAGGAAAAATTAGAGTGTGCGTCGATTATAGGGATGTAAACCAAGCTTGTCCAAAAGAAAACTACCCTACACCCTTCATTGACCAAATAATTGATGAATGCGCCGGATGTGAAATCTTTTCATTTATGGATGGATTTTCTGGGTATAATCAAATAAATATCCACCCACATGACCAGTCAAAGACTGCATTTATTTGTCCGTCGGGCTCATTTGCTTACCGCAAGCTACCTTTTGGTTTAAGAAAGCAGGGGCAACCTTTCAGAGGGCAATGAATTATGCCTTCCATGACGTCAAAAACATCGTTCAACCATATCTTGACGATCTTCCGGCTCATTCGCGAAAGCGGACCGATCATCTGCAGAATTTGAGAGCAATATTTATACGTTGCCACCACTACAAGATATGACTCAATCCACACAAATGTGTATTTTGTGTCAGTTCTGGTCGTTTACTTAGCTTTGTCGTCTCAAAGGATGGGATTCGTCTTGACTCGTGTAAGGTTCAGGCAATCATTGATTTGCCTCCACCTTGAAACTTGCTTCAGATTTAGAAACACCAAGGGAAAGCAAACTTTCTGAGGAGGTTCATTCAAAATTACGCTGAACTTGCTAAAGGTTATACGCATCTGCTAAAAAAATAAGTACCCTTCATCTAGGATCAGGTCGCACAAGCTTTCTTTGATGCTCTAAAGGAATCCCTAATGTCATGCGGAAAGAGTTAATCTTGCGGACAAAACCAACCTCTCTAGAAGCTTAAGAATTTCTAGTGACAAACAAGACAATTAAGAGCAATCCTTCTCTAAACATGCATTTACCATACAAGAAATCAAGTGTTTTAGATCCTACCTATAGTCCAACTCTGTTGTAGTAGTCTAGCCTCGTCGATCTGGATGAGCTCCTCCTTCACTTCAAAACCTGCATTCACTAACAATAAAACGATTACATAGCACCTGAATATCTCATAAAATAAAACATATTCAACATAGAGACCAAGGAGTATATGAAACAACTCATTAATAACAAATTTTTGAGAAGAATGGACTTATTTTTATTAATAGGAAACAAAAGAAACCATTACAGCCTGAGCCTTGGTGTTGTGCAAGTTCCTCCCAAGGTCCAGCAAGAGTTTTCCTTTACTTTGATAAGCTCACCCACTTCCAAGTGAAACAAGAAAGGATGGGAATCTCTCCTCACAAGCTTCTACAAGGAAGTCCTAATTCCAGCAGCATCTACCCTTTGGAATGTTCAGCTTTCAACCTCCCTCCTCTGGCCCAATGCCTGTATTTATAGTGTTCTAGAGGAATTTATTCAGGTCCAACATCAATGGGATACTCCCTCTTTTGGATGGGGTATCTCCACTCTTGATGGGATAAGTTACTCTATCATAGGGATTCATGAAACATCTGGAGGCGCTCAATACACGTCAAACAATCTTCTAGAATGCCCTAGAAGTGACCAAAAGTAACTTTTTTAAGATGAAACTCGCACCTTTTGACCTTTACAGGAGTACGCACCCATCCCTTGACTTACAGAGCATACAAGTATGCAGGTACAATAGCTTGGGATGCGTACATGCATGCAAGGTAGAGAGAACCTGTGTACTCAGAGATAAGCATGATTTTTAATGACTTTCTGTCTTTCTTGAAGTTTGACATGGAGAGCAGAGGTATAAGGCTTGAAAAGGAGGATAATATGACTGTTGATGGAGCCATATTAACTACAGATAGTCATGGTGACAAATTTCAGTGTAACAGATTGCCCCCTAAAGTGCGAAGCCTATAATAGATAAGGGTTTTATATCATCTAGGAGGGGTGAAGTACTTTATCATTTCAAGGATTATCTTGTGGAGAGCCCAGTCAAAACCTGCAATTTTCAACACAAAATACATGTATAAGATTATATCATCGCTAAGGTAGGCATTCCCATACTCAGATCAAAAAATTTAACTAACAGACTAACTACTCCTCTGATACAGGAATGATTTCATAGTACATCATAATCATAGACGCATGTAGATACAGTATGGACGCAACCATCTGTTTATAATTGGTCTACTATATAATGAGTATAAAACTCCTCGCAGCCTGGATGGTGGAAACTAGATCCAGGGTCTTCATCTCTACTTCCCGAATTGGTACGATTCTAGCCATGTGAATAATTGAGTCGATGTCGAACATGGTAGAAACCACTTGATTACCAGTCAATGACGTAAACTGTTAACAAGCGTGAGAGAGACCACCAGTAATGTCAATGGTTCTCAAAGTATCCAGCACAATCCATGAGATGTGAATGAATGAGTCGATGTCGAACATTTCATGGAATCCTTCGATCGCAAGTCAATGATGAAAACTGACGTCGAAGGCGAGCAACCTGCCATTGATGCATGCAGACTCCAAGGTACTGACGATTCCTAAGCCAACTTTCTAGATAATGTGCTGATGTCGATAGAAAGCGACTCGTCGCAAGCAAGCCCACAACGCGAAATCATAGTTCAAGTTGAAGAAATATAGCTG
>APFE031211196.1:91002-103985 GCA_000404065.3 Pinus taeda | reverse complement strand
AGGCTGGAATCTTGTATCTTGTAAGGAAGTGTTGTTGGTTTCCTGGTGGAACATCATAGTGTTGGGTGATCTAAGCTTTTCATGAGGTGAAGAAGGGATTTCATGCTGGGAGGATGATGCTGGGTTAGGCCAATGGGTTGTAATCCTCTCTTCTAATCTTTATATCAATAAAGCTATTCAAGTTTTCCTCCACATTCTTGTATGTCTGATAATATATGCATTCGTGTGGTCAATATATATCTGGTCCTATATTGTTTATCATTGTAGATCTCTACACTTTGAAGGTATTATGCTGCTTTGACTTTACAGGTACTCTTTGAAGTGGAGTAATCAAGGAAGGAGTGGCAAATATCGGTTAGATAGGAGAAGGAACAAGCAAGGAACCAAGCGAGAGATTGAGGTTGTTATTCTTTGCTCCTCTCCTATCTACTTCTCGTAAAGGAAAACGAAAGTAACTTTAATTTGTTTGTTTCTAAGATAGCTACCCGTCTTAGTGGGACTAGCAGCTCTACATAGACACTAGATTTCCCGATAACACCTTCCTCATCCAAATGCGAACTCAAAGGAGCAGGTGGAATTGAGAAACTTCTAGAGGCTTCCAATGGATAATGAATCTTCAAACCCTCATGGAAGCTTGCTGAAACTCACTCAGCGCAGGCCAAAGAGGGAACAAGTGCACTGCATAGCACCCTGTCAATGTATGGTTTGCGTTGCAACACATTGTAATGAAGGCCTACCTATGCTAAACTTCTTAGAGGTAGTTTTTGGATGTTTTCAGTGATGGAACTTCTTGGGAAGTGAGGCATTTTGATAGCTAACTTCTTTAGGGCATGTAACAACTACACTAGGGGTTGATGGGCCCTAATAGTATCAATCTGTAATTTGGGGTTGATGTGCCCAAATGGATTTGTAACTGTTGCCCCTAAAGCATGAAGTTGTAAATACATATATGTCAGGTGAAATGCTTTATCATGAGGAGAGGAGGTTTTGAAACAAAAGGTGACCGACATCAATTACAATACATATATCATGATGATTTGATTTTTCTCATGAACTAGCTGAGGGAGGCATACCTATGCTTAGCTTATAAATTTTCATTACATGTACACTAGATCCTGGGTCTTCAATATCATCCAATATTTTGCTCAAGTACAAGTCTAACCATGTGAATAGATGTTCTGAAGTTGAACATGGAAAGACATCATCTGGTTACCAGCCAATGATGTAAGCCATTAACAGATGCGAGAAGAATCACTGATAGTGATAATGATCCTCAAGGTACTATAGTGCATTTCGCATCATGTGAATAAATGATTTGATGTCGAACACCATACAAAGTCTTTCAGTCAAAGGCCATCGATTTCAAGCTATCGCCAGAAGTGAGAAATCTGCCATTCATGAATGCAAGCTTCAAGGCACTGAAGGGGTATTTCTAAGTCAACTTCTTGGATGATGTGCCAATTTCGAAAAGAAGCAACTTCGTCACAGGAGGGCCTTGATGTGTCCCACATCTATGACACGAAATGAGGTAAAATGATTTTGGAGATGAGAATTGACTTACGCAACAAGGCTCAGGAATGGTGGTCATGAAAATGAAGGTTTTCGGTATTGCAAAGGATGAAGTTTGAACTAAATGACATCTCTTGAAAATGTTGGTAACATTAAGATGAATTGGTAGCATTGACCCATAGCAAAGTAATGGATGGTATGATAGACCAATGGTGTGATAACCATCAAGCTGAATGACCCAACCCACATAGTCATGATGATGAGGTCAAAGTGTCATGTTCAAGAGCGACTTACTACCATAAAGTTTTCTAAGCTTTTCCCATTTTCCCCAGTCATTTCTAACCAGTACCTCTTTATTCTTTTTATCAAGCTCGAGGAGGATAACATATGCTTGTTGTATAATTTCACCCTTCGGGTGAATTCATCGCTATTTGATGTTTTAATGAGTCTAGTGAAGGTGAAACTCAGTCTTATCTAGTTGGACAAGTTTGTCACTATTTAATGTTTTTAACGAGTTTAATGACAAAGAAAACTCAGTCCTTTTCATGTTTAGAGAGTTTGAAAAGGGACTAAAAGAAAACTCTACAAGCTCTTTTTCGTAAAATAATCTCTCAAGTCTGAAAAAGCATAAAATAATATAGGGGAGATATCGTTTTCAATCCTTTAACAAGCTGGAAGAGACAAGCGCTCGAAAATCTTTTCATGTTTAGAGAGTCTGAAAAGAGTTTAAAGAGAACTCTATTTTGAGGAAATGAGTGGTGTCTATGGTAGCAACTTGTTTTGGTGATGTTGGAACTTCTCAAAACATGTTGATTTATGTGAAGAGGCTAGCTAATAAGACGACTCGTTGCAACTGGCAATGGAATGAATACAACCAAGTTTCATGTTTACACAAGCTTGAAACGAAAAACTATGCTTGGATTTAGTTTCATTTTTACACAAGCTTAAAATGAAAAAATATGCTTGGATTCAATTTCATTTTTACACAAGCTTAAAACAAAAAACTATGCTTGAGATTGATGTACATGCCCCCAGCATGATGAAAGGGAGAGTATTCTATAACCAGATGCAATTCACTGCGGTGAAGCAGGACGATTATCCAACACCTTTTTGGCTTCGTCCAAATAGGGACAAAGGTGAATGGGGTGATTCCCTTCACATAACCTACACAGAAATATAACTTTACCATTAGGTAAAGTTAACACCTAATGCTATAGACTTAGTAGCAGGTCTAGAAACAACAGACAAAGTAATCTTAACCTTTTTCTATAATCAACACAAGAGAGAAGAGAAATCTACTTGTAGTTTTCCCTAGCTCCTTGTCTCCCTTGACCGATCTTGCTGCTCCTTTCCATACTTAAACCGCTTGGAAAGTAGCTGTATAACTACAGAAACAAAAAACCATCAAGGAAAATGATAATTATCTATTACTTATAAATAACATGGAATCGAGAACATGATATACATATGAAAGCATTAACATGTAACACAAGCATAAGGAAAAAGTCTTGAAAACTTTATTGATAAGAGGAAAGATTACAACCCATATATGCTCGATCTAGTGACATCCTTCCAATTCAATCCTTCTTCACCTCATGAAAAGCACAACACTCCAACACTATTACAATACTTGCACTCAATTCTAATCTCATACCACCAGCATCTCCTTGCAAATCAATCTTTTTTCAGCCCCTAATCTCTTAGACGAGTGACCATCAACTAGTGGTAGTAAATTTCATGGAAAGAAGGGTAAAGCTAAGTTTCCATGTAGGTTATGTGAAGGGAATGACACCATTCACCTTTGTCCCTTTCTGGATGAAGCCAAAAGAGTGTTGGATAACCGTCCTACTTCACCACATCGACTTCCATCTAGTTACTGGAAACTATCCCTTAATTATTCACTAGTTGGTGAATTAACTGACTCAAATCAACCGTCGGTCAAACCCACTCTCTCTGAAAGTGAATCCTCTGAGTCTATGCTTGATCCAAATCAACAGGTTGAGGTAATAGTTGAATTGATTTCACCTTCAGCTAATCATACCTTTCCTAAAGAGAGTGAAAATGATGCCACTCAAGTTCTTTTTGTTTCTTCAGATTCAAATGAGCTTGGGGGCAATCCTCCTGTTCCATCAAGACAGGAGGAAAATCCTCCCGCTCTCGTAACTCAAGGGGTTAATCTCCTGTTTCTACGGCACCCCCTCTAAGTAGTCTAGTCACTTCCTTTGATTGGAATCGACTAGCAGGATTCCATCTTCCTTCTTATGTGCCTCTCCAAATCATAGTACAAGTTTGTAATATGATTGTATCTGGCACTATTATAGATGAAGGTGCATTAGTGAGCATCCTTTCCTCAACTGCTTGGCAAGTGCTCGATTTGCCGCTGCTTGTGCCAGTTACCCAGAATCTGTTGGATTTTAACAAAGGAACCAGTCGAACATTAGGGATCCTCCCTTAGTTACCTATTACTTTGGGAGGAAAAATTGGTTATCTGAATGTGATGGTAGTCCCAGGCCCTTTAGATTATAATTTACTTCTAGGGTGCGACTATGTTTATGGCATAGGAGCTATTGTTTCAACACTCTTTTGAGTGATTTTTTTACTGCATGAAGGCAAATTTTCACCATTGACCATCTTTCATTTCTCAGTCCAAATATGGCTTCCATTCAACCATCTTCCCTAAATGGCCCATTTGTACCAATGGTATCATCCCCGCCATGGGTTAATTATGCGGCAACCTGTTCCTTACCTACATCAACTGATGATCAATTTAGTGATGTTGTACATCATGTACTAGGGGCATTAGAACTAGATCTATCCTTCATAACCTCGTATGGGTCGTGAAAAAAGGAATTGAAGGAGAGTTCCTATTCTTATGTCAACCTCGTTAAAAAATGAAAGAAGGGACTATGAGGATAGTTCCTTGTCTTGTGTCAACCTCATTAAAAAATGAATCCAAGGATATGAGGATATTTATTTTACTCTGTCAACCTCATTAAAAAATGAAATAGCTCATATGAGGATAGTTCTATTATTGTGTCAGCCTCATCAAAAAATGAAATAGCTCCCACAAGGAAAGTTCCTAGTATTGTGTCAACCTCGTTAAAAAATGAAACAAAGGGTATGAGGATAGTTCTTTTACTGTGTCAACCTCATTAAAAAATGAAAGAGGTCCTTGATGATAATTCTTGTTCTTGTGACAACCTCATTAAAAAATGAAATAAGGAATATGAGGACATTTACTGAAACATGCTAATGAGCATAGTTCCCTGTCTTGTGTCAAGCTCATTAAAAAATGAAACAAGGTCCCCTGGAGCAAAGTTCCAAGTCGAATCTTTGATTAAGATCTCGTAAAATCCTAGTTGAGTCTTTCACTTGATCTCGTAAAAGAACCTTCATTCCATCCACCTGATAGCCATGAGTAGTCTACTTAGGTGAATGTAATGAAGCTTGGGGGTCATGCACCTAATGGTAAAGTTAAGTTTCCCTTTAGGTTATGTGAAGGGAATCACCCCATTCACCTTTGTCCCTCTCTGGACGAAGCCAAAAAGGTGTTGGATAACCGTCTTGCTTCACCACAGTGACTTCCATCTGGTTAAAAAAGGCTCTCCCTTTTAATTCTAGGGACATGTAAACCAATCTCAAGCATATTTTTTTGTTTTAAGCTTGCGTAAAAATGAAACTGAATCCAAGCATAGTTTTTCATTTTAAGCATGTGTAAAAATGAAACTGAATCCAGGCATAGTTTTTCGTTTTAAGCTTGTGTAAACATGAAACTAAATCCAAGCATAGTTCCCTATGGTTCAGGCTTGTGTAAAATGAACCCTTTTTGTGAAACAGTTGCAATGAGTGGTCTTATTAGCCAGCTTATTCACATAAATCAACATGTTTTGAGAAGTTCCAACATCACTGGAACTAGTTGCTACCCTAGAAACCACTCGTTTCTCAAAATGGAGTCCTATTTAAACTCTTTTCAGACTCTCTAAACATGAAAAGAATGTTGAGTGCTTGTCTTTTCCAGCTCGTTAAAGGATTGGAAATGATATCTCTCCTGTATTATTTTACGCTTTTTCAAACTTGAGAGATTATTTTACGAAAAAGAGCTTTTAGATTTTCCTTTTCTTCCCTTTTAAAACTCTCTAAACATGAAAAGGACTGAGTTGTCTTTGTCGTTATACTTGTTAAAAAAATTAAATAACGACAAACTTGTCCATCTAGACAAGACTGAGTTTCACATTCACTAGAGTCGTTAAAACATCAAATAGCAATGGATTCACCCGAACGGTGAAATTATACAACAAGCATATGTTATCGTCCTCAAGCTTGATAAAAAAATTAAAGAGGTACTAGTCAAATATGACTGGGGAAAATGGGAAATGTCGAGAAAACTTTATGGTAGCATGTCGCTCTTGAACATGACACTTTCATCTCATCACTGTGACTATGTGGGTTGGTTCATTCAGCTTGATGTTTATCACACCGTTCGTTTATCATACCATCCATTACTTTGTTGTGGGTCAATGCTACCAATTCATCTTAGTGTCGCTAACATGTTCAAAAGAAGTCATTTAGTTCAAACTTCATCCTTTGCAATACTGAAAACCTTCATTTTCATGACCGCCATTCCTGAACATTGTGTCATAAGTCACTTCTCATCTCCAAAATCATTTTACCTCATTTCATGTCGTAGATGTGGGATACATCAAGGCCCTCCTGTGACGAAGTTGCTTCTTGTTGACATGAGCACATCATCCAAGAATTCGATGTAGAAACACCCCTTCAGTACCTTGAAGCTTGCATTCATTAATGGTAGTTTTCTCTCTTCTGACGATAGGTTGACATCAATGGCCTTGACTAAAAGACTTTGTATGGTGTTCGACATCAAACATTTATTCACACCATGTGAAATGTACTGTAGTACCTTGAAGATCATTATCATTATCAGTGATTCCTCTCACGTCTATTAACAACTTACATCATTGGCTAGTAAGTAGACAATTCTTTCCATGTTCGACTTCAGAACATCTATTCACATGATTAGACTTGTACTTGAGAAAAATATTAGATGAGATTGAAGACCCTAGATCTAGTTTCATCCATCCGGGTTGTGATATTTTTAGGAGTACTAAATCAAATGTGCAATGGCCTTACATTTATGGTCAACCATTCATGGGTCTATATCTGTAGACAAGTATATTTGTACATGTAATGAAAGTTTATAAGCTAATCATGGGTATGCCTCCCTCATCTAGTTCATGAGAAAAATAAAATCATCGTGATATATGTATTGTAATTGATGCAGGTCACCTTCCATTTTGAAACCTCCTCTCCTCGTGATAAAGCATTTCACTCGACATATATATATTTACAACTTCATGCTTTAGGGGGAAACTATTACAGATCCATTTGGGCACGTCAACCCCAAATTACCGATCGATACTATTAGGGCCCATCAACCCCTAGTGCAGTTGTTACATGTGCTAAAGAAGTTAGTTATTAGAATTCCTCACTTCCCAAGAAGTTCCATCATTGAAAACATCCAAAAACTACCTCTAAGAAGATCAACGCAGGTAGGCCTTCATTAGGGTGTGCTAGAATGCAAACCATACACTGACAAGGTGCTATGCAACGCACTTGGTCCCTCTATGGCCTGTGTTGAGCGAATTTGAGCAAACTTTCGTGAGGGTTTGAAGATTCCTTATCCATTGGAAGCCTCTGGAAGATTCTCAATGCCACCTGCTCCTTTGAGTTCGCATTTGGATGAGGAAGGGAATTAGGAAACATTAATTCTGTATCCCTTCTTCCATGGAACTGATTTCTAAATTTAGAAAGGCATTCATTATCACCATTGATGACATAACCTCCTTCACTCACCTATAAATAGGTCACTCGTCTAAGAGATTAGGTGCTGGAAAAAGATTGATTTGTAAGGAGATGGTGGTGGTATGAGATTAGAATTGAATGCAAGTATTGTAATAGTGTTGGAGTGCCATTCTTTTCATGAGGTGAAGAAATATTGAATTGGAAGGATGTCACTGGATCGAGCATATATGGGTTGTAATCTTTCCTCTTATCAATAAAGTTTTCAAGGCCTTTTCCTTATGCTTGTGTTACATGTGAATTCTTTCATATGTATATCATGTTCTCGATTCCATGTTATTTATAAGTAATAGATCATTATCATTTTCCTTGATGGGATTTTGTTTCTGTAGTTGTGCAACTATTTTCCAAGCAGTTTAAGTATGGAAAGGAGCAGCAAGATTGGTCAAGAAAGACAAGGAGCTAGTGAAAACTACAAGTAGGTTTCTCTTTTCTCTTGTGTTGATTATAGAAAAAGGTTGAGATTAATTTGTCTGTTGTTTCTAGACTTGCTACTAAGTCTAGAGCGTTAGGAATTAACTTTACCTAATGGTAAAGTTATGTTTCCATGTAGGTTATGTGAAGGGAATCACCCCATTCACCTTTGTCCCTATTTGGACAAAGCCAAAAAGGTGTTGGATAACCATCCAGATTCACTGTAGAAAATTCCATCTGGTTACAGAAGACTCTCCCTTTCATCACGCTGGAGGCATGTAAACCAATCTCAAGCATAGTTTTTCGTTTTAAGCTTGTGTGAAAATGAAATTGAATCCAAGCATATTTTTTCATTTTAAGCTTGTGTAAAAATGAAACTAAATCCAAAAATAGTTTTTCATTTCAAGCTTGTGTAAACATGAAACTTGGTTGTCTTCGTTCCATTGCCACCATCGCTTTGGTTGATCATACACTTTCACTTGGTTGTTTTACCTTTTTTAAGGAACAATTGCAATGAGTCGTCTTATTAGCTAGCCTCTTCACATAAATCAGCATGTTTTGAGAAGTTCCAACATCACCGGAACAAGTTGCTACCATAGACACCACTCGTTTCCTCAAAATGGAGTTCTCTTTAAACTCTATTCAGACTCTCTAAACCTGAAAATATTGTCAAGCGCTTGTCTCTTCCATCTCGTTAAAGGATTGGAAACGATATCTCTCCTATATTATTTTACACTTTTTCAGACGGGAGATTATTTTACGAAAAAGAGCTTGTAGAGTTTTCTTTTAGTCCCTTTTCAAACTCTCTAAACATGAAAAGGACCGAGTTTTATTTGTCATTAAACTCGTTAAAAACATTAAATAGTGACAAACTTTTCTAGCTACACAAGACTGAGTTTCACCTTCGCTAAACTCATTAAAACATCAAATAGCGATGGATTCACCTGAAGGGTGAAATTATACAACAACCATATGTTATCCTCCTTGAGCTTGATAAAAAAAATAAAGAGGTACTCGTCATAAATGACTAGGGAAAATGGGAAAAGCTGAGAAAACTTTATGGTAGTAAGTCGCTCTTGAACATGACACTTTGACCTCATCATCGTGACTATGTGGGTTGGGTCATTCAACTTGATGGTTATCACACCATTGGTCTATCATACGATCCATTACTTTGTTGTGGGTAAATGCTACCAATTCATCTTAGTGTTGCCGACATGTTCAAGAGGAGTCATTTAGTTCAAACTTTATCCTTTGCAATACCAAAAACCTTCATTTTCATGACCACCATTCTTGAACCTTGTGTCGTAAGTCAATTCTCATCTCCAAAATCATTTTACCTCATTTAGTGTGATAGAATTGGGATACATCAAGGCCCTCCTGTGACAAAGTTGCTTCTTTTCGACATCAGCACATCATCCAAGAAGTCGACTTAGAAACACCCCTTTAGTACCTTGAAGCTTGCATTCATGAATGGCAGGTTTCTCACTTCTAGTGATAGCTTGAAATCAATGGCCTTTGACTGAAAGACTTTGTATGGTGTTCGACATCAAATCATTTATTCACATGATGCAAAATGTACTATAGTACCTTGAGGATCATTATCATTATCATTGATTCTTCTCGCGTCCGTGAACAACTTACATCATTGGCTGGTAATCAGATGATGTCTTTCCATGTTTAACTTTAGAACATCTATTCACATAGTTAGACTTGTACTTGAGAAAAATATTGGATGAGATTGAAGACCTCGGATCTAGTGTACATGTAATGAAAATTTATAAACTGAGCATGGGTAAGCCTCCCTCAGCTAGTTCATGAGAAAAATCAAATCATCATGATATATGTATTGTAATTGATGCAAGTCACCTTTCGTTTCGAAACCTCCTCTCCTTGTGATAAAGAATTTCACCTAACATATATGTATTTACAACTTCATGCTTTAGTGGGCAACTGTTACAGATCCATTTGGGCACATCAACCCCAAATTATAGATCAATACTATTAGGGCCCATCAACCCCTAGTGTAGTTTTTACATGCCCTAAAGAAGTTAGCTATCAGTTGCCATGCGGAAAGAGTTATTTTTGCGGACAAACCTAACCTCCCTAGGAGTCTAAGACTCTCTAGTGACAAAAAAGACAAACAAGAGCAATCCTTCTCTAAACATACATTATTCTATGAGAAACCAAGTGTTGTTGAATAAAAAGTCGGCGGTTAGGGGATTGGCCCGAGGTTTTTGGGCGCATAGTCATATGTATGGGGGCTGGCCCCCTTGGGGCCCTGCCCAATGCAACCTTAAAACTCAAATGAATTTTGTTCTGCTTCCCTAACAAGACCTACCCATCTAGCTTTTTGGTAAGGCAGAGTATTCGGGTACGTGAGGTTGCGGGTTCAAAACCTGTGAAGGCCCAAAACTTTTAAAATAAGTGCCCACATCATGCTGATGTCACCTGAGCCACATGGTGGTCTCGGAGAATTCCACATGGCAGCCTATTATTGGCTCGCCCAAAACGAATATTCTCTGGAATATTTTGCAGAATATTTTTTTCTTAATATATTTTTTTTGAAAAATATTCCAAAATTAAGGGTTATTGGGCGATTTTGTTTTTGGCATAACTTTCTCATACGGTGACCTTTTTTCAAACCATTCACAGTGCCGGAATCAGGAGGACAAGCTCTATCCAGTCATTCAGGTTTGAACCAGTTCTGAGCACTTTCATTTTTGACCATTTTACGACACTTGGTCCTGAGCTCCTGATCAACGCTGGTGAAGGCTACTCTAGCTGTTGAACACTGTTGAAAAAGTTAGAGAAAACAGTAGAACAAAAAGAGGGTCCAACAAAAAAAAAAGAGGGCTAAAGGACCAACAGGACAGGAGGAATTCGAAGGGTAGAAGTTGCCAGTAGAGAAGCAGTCATGTTGAAACATTCACCATGACATTAGAACATATGCTTGAACTGAAAGTAGGTTCTTATGCAGAGTTTTAGTGCAGTTGTAGTGGACTCACTAAAGAAGTGTGGAGATATGATCAGGGGTCAGCTATTGGAGACTTTGTGTGAATGGTAGGAAGAGTTGTAAAGACTTCCTCAAGAGAAGACTGGTTGTCATTGATGCTGTAGCTTGGAGACTACAGAGAAACTATAACCAGAAAAAAGTCAGAAAAGAAGAGTTTTGAGAGTAGAACATTATCATTAAAAGTGCCTTGACAAGATAGGATAGGAGTCCTTGGGGCTGGTGCCTCAGAAGAAAGAAGGATAGGAGTCCTTGGGGCTGGTGCCTTAGAAGTAAGTAGGATTAGAGTCCTTGGGGCTGATGCCTCTGAAGTAGGAAGGATTGAAGTCCTTGGGAGTTTGTGCTCCTAAGTCCAAGATTGGTGTCTTGGTGAAACATTGTTGGTGCTTTGGAGGTTGGAGCCTCACCAAAGTCCAAGTTGGAGCTTGGCAACTGATTGTAACCATCTATATATTGTATCTATTTTACTGCAAAATTTATATTAATAAAATCATTTATTCTTGCTGTTCATATTGTATTCTGAATATATATGTTTTAACTGGTAAAACAATAGTGGGAAAAAGAAATACTAATTCACCCCCCCTCTCAGTATTTCCAACAGATATGATTCAACCTCCTAAGTCATGTTAAGGAAGTGGAATCGATGGAAACATACCATACAAACATTAGTTATCAGCTATAGGCCCCTCATGAGACATTTCAACCACTCAGACAGCCTGTCCCTAGGTGTCACTGATGTTCTGGATCTCTTAGGCCACATTCACTCTCATGTTATGGGAAAGGGAGCGACTAGAAACCCAAATTCACTCTCATAGGCTTGCCTTCCAGCGATCAGAGACCAAAGTTGCCAATGTTATTCCAATGAATCCGAGATTTGAGCCACTTTTTCAGACCCAAAGCTCAAATCACTGCCCATAATTGAACCATCTCTTCAAATCACTAAAATAACATGGAAATGATAGTATTAAAGAAAATGCATTTTTATGACCTTGATTGGACCCCTACTAGCCATGACAGGCATTTCATTAAACATATTACAAATGTGTAATCTACAGATGTAATTAACAATTCTGAGCATAGGGGTCACATACTTAACTAATAATTGCTAAGAACCATTAATGCCTCAACACATCAACTACCATTTCATCCATTAGTTCATAGATATATTGATCATTTAATCACAAGTAAAATCATGATGAGAGCCACACATGGCTGTTATCATAAAACACATACATAACCAACATAATAGTGGCATAAATACTCATGAAAGTATAGCCATATAGACCACATACAATCCATCAAAATTCTCATAGAAATATAAGGAGAAATAACATTTCATTAATGATGCAAAATCCAAACCCAGGATGGGACTTCCACGTTCCACACAACTATAGAATGGCTGAGCCAAATCTCTCTTCAGTCATTCACCCCCGTGCCATATTCCAAGCATGAATGTGGGATCTCATAGAACACATCAATCAAAATGAACCCATGGCTACTAGAGGCCATCCAACTCAATCCATCAAATAGTGATTCCACTTCATAGTTGGACATCACAAAACCATCATCAGATTGATCTCCATGCAAGAATTCTAGGGCTTCCAGAGCATTTTTCCAAACAAGGCTTCTAGGAGTAGTAACTCAACCCATAGCTTATTTAGGGCTTCTAGAGTGTTTATCCAAACAGGGCTTCCAGCCCTAGTAACTCAACTCACCAAAGGCTTCCAGAGCATCTTTCTAACCAAGGCTTCTAGGACTAGTAACTCAACCCAAGCTATTACAGGGCTTCTAGATCATTTGTATAACCAGGGCTTCCAGGACTAATAACTCAACCCAATCTAAGAAAATATGAGAACCAACCAAAGAAAAACAAAGAAAGTAAATCCATAATCACCATGTCTATCCTGGAAATGTCAAGGCTAGGAAATCCATTGTTAATCCTAGCCATCCTCAATGGCAATGACATATCACAACCAAAAATCCACATGCATATGCCATGCATGCAAAAACTAATGAAGGAAACATACATGCAACTGGGTACCTACAAGGAAATCTAATGTAGTTGTTGATCCTGATGCCCTATTGCACTTTCCTGCTCTTCCTTCAACTTATTGCTCCAAAAATCCAAGTATGCCACACCCGCTAGGAGTGCTCCAAGAAAAATCTAAGT
>APFE031211196.1:48619-60224 GCA_000404065.3 Pinus taeda | reverse complement strand
CTTGTAATGGTTGATGTTGAATTATATCCTTCCTGACTGATGTATAATTGCATATATTAGATTTCACGCTTGTGTTTGTGTTGTTCTCTTTGTGTGCAAGTGTCCATTCACGGAGATAGTGGAGGACTGTGACCAGCCAAGACAAAGGAGCGTGGACGACGTCTCTTCTACGAACAAAAGCGTTGGAACTCAAGTAGGTCTTCATCACCTACATTTTATTTGCAATTAGGAACTTGCGTGATAGCATTGTTTGATTGTTTCTAGACCCGTTCTGGGCTAGTAGGGATCGCCTCTATCCGTAGAGGGGATTTACCTCTCCAACAATAAGTCTCCAAGAGTATGATAGAGAGAGAGAGAATAATGAGAGAGCTCCAAACTTAAGCTAACAAAAGGTTACCATCTGATCCTCAGAAGCCTTTTTATGAATGAGGCCTCTATTTTCTTCATTTTTCATTATTTTCTTTCAATTTCCTCCTCACATAAAACTTATGATCTTTCACCTCCATTTTCTCCTAATTTCCATTTTATTCATAAATAAATGTGCAAAAATGCCATTTTTCCTTTCCAAATCTTTAGCCATTGCCTTTTCCAATTTCCTTAGCCATAAACAATCAAAAGTGATCCCCATCACTAGGATTTTACCCAACATTTAGCTTGGAATAAGTATCCCATCATCTGTGGTTACTATTTTTTATTTATTTAATTTTATTACATGGAATTTTCACTAGGGTTGTTACATAACCCTCCCCCTTAGGGAACAGTTTCCTAGGTGTTCAATAACACCTATAACAACAATACTATTATAAGCAAAATATATTGTCGATGGAGCTTTATAAATTAGCTTGATGTAGTATTTACAATGATCAACCTGCTGAGAAGCAACCAACATAACAACATAATAACATGACATCATAACAACATACCACACAGTAGAGTTTATAACATAGCTTGTGGTGGTATTTACATAAACCAACATCATCAAAATATATACTAAAACATATACCAAAGCATATACAAAAATACCAAGCCAAAACTGCTTTTCCTCGACTGGCAAAGAAGGAAGGATACATAGCCCGTGTCTAATCTCTCATCTCCCATGTAGCCTCAGCGAACCCAAAGTTCTTCCATTTCACCTTAACCTTCTCGATTTCTTAGCTCCAAAGCATGAGCACCTTTCTCTGTAATATACACTGAGGCTCTGGCTGGAATTATCCATCTCATTTTTCCTGCCATACAGATGAGTAAATCACATGATCAACATCCTTAACATACTTCTTAAGAAAATATACATGCAAAACATCATGGATGTTCATTGTCGAGGAAATTCAAGTCGATAGGCTACTGGCCCAATATTCTCAATAATGTTTAAGGGTCCACAAAATTGTGGTTCCATCTTTGCACATGATCTAATCCACAAGGAGTTGTTCTTCAGTTTGATGCACAAGTACACCTGTTCTCCAACCTAGAACACCTTGAACAACTTGTTCCTATCTGCATAACTCTTTCTCTTATTATATGTTTCCTTCAAATTCTTCTTGATTACATGAATTTCATGTTCCATGTCTGCCAACATATCTGGTCCAATTAACACCCTGTTAACTGGATCACTCCAACTGATGGGAGTGTTACAACTCTGCTCATACAATGCCTCAAAAGAGCTCATCCTCAATGAATCTTGATAACCGTTATTGTACAGGAACTAAATTATTGGAAGGTACTCTTCCCACTTTCATTTTTTATGCATCACATACATTCTTAACATGTCCTTCAATATCCTTTTGCCCCTTTTTGTCTTTCCATCGATATGCGGATGATAAATTGTGTTGAAGGCCAACTCTATGCCCAAACCTGCAAAGAAATCCTTCCAAAAATTGGAAGCGAATTTCGCATCCCTACTGGACACAATATTCTTAGGAACACCATGCAATGTGACTACAGCTCTAATGAATAACTGTACCACATCACTGGCTAAGAATGTAGACTTCATTGTAATGAATTGTGCAACCTTTGTCAACCTATCCACAATGACCATAATGGAATCATGTTGTCTCACTGTCTTCGAAAAACTTTTACTAAAGTCCATGGAAATGACCTCCCATTTCCACTCTCGAATTGTGATGAGCTGTAGTAGTCCACTTGGATGTTTACACTCTACTTTCACTCATTAACAGTCAAAAAATCTAGCCACGAACTCTGCTACATCTCTCTTCAGATTTGGCCAATAGTAAAATATCTTCACTATAGTTAATGTCTTCTAATAACACGGGTGACTTGAATAGCATTTCACATGAAACTTCCTTAATATCACCTTCTTGATCTCACTATTGTTCGGTATGTATATCCTGTCTCAGAAATTGACCAACCCATATGCTGTAAGACAATAATCCATACCTTGTTCACCTACATATGTACTTCTACCCATACCTAAACCTGTACCACCACCTATACATGTACCACTACCTGTACCTGTACCTACACTTGTACCTTTACCAACATCCTGCTCTAACTTGTGCACAATCTCCATATACTAGACATCTTGTTGACCTGCCTACAAGATCCTATATTGTAAGTCCGTCCCATAGGAGCTCATAGTTGTCAATTAATTTACTTGTACCTGTCTACTATGAGCATCTGCTACCATGTTCTTTTTACCTTTGATGTACCTGATCTCGAAATCAAACTCATTAATCGTGGCCAACCATATAGCCTGCTTTCCATTTAGATTTAGGTGGTTAAACAACTACCTCAACCCAATGTGATCACTCATAAGTACAAATTGCCTGCCAAGAACATAGTGTCTCCACATCTTCAATGCATGTATGATCATTGGTAACTCCATATCATGTGTTGGGTAGTCCTTCTCATGCTCGTTTAGTTTCTGGGACTCATAATATACCGCCTGTCCATATTGCATAAGGACTCCACCAAGTCCTCTCTTGCAAGCATCTGTGCATACCAGAAACTCTTTGTCCGGATCTTCAATCTGTAGTACTGGTGCATGTGTCAACAACTGCCTTAGTTTCTCAAAGCTAGCCTCACACTCCTCAATCCATTCGAATTTCTTACCTTTCTTTTGCAATGATGTGATATGATAAGAAATCTGTACGAAGTTCCTAATGAGCCTCCTATAGTAGCCTATCAAACCCATGAAATATCTCACGTCATCCACACTCTTAGGAGCTACCCACTCTCTCACGGCCCTTATATTTTTTGGATCTACTGCAATGCCCTCCTTGGATACAAGATACCCCAAGTATTGTACCTTAATATGAAAGAAACTACATTTGTTGAGCTTAGCATGTAATTGATTCTCTCTCAATGGATTTATCATAACATTCTACCTTGGTTCTATTAGCATACAACTAGTCCATGCCCAACAACATAATGTATGAACCCAATGGTAATACATTCAAATGTGCTGCGGTAGGCATACCATTAAAGTCAAATGCACAAGCTCTTACCAAATGATGAACTCGTTTCTTCGTACATGTAGCCAACTGCACAAACCAAGACTATGCATGTAATTCCTTACTCAAACCACCCTTATCCACCAACTCAAGACTAACATAGCTATAATTAGATCCAAGGTCAGTCAAAATAGAAATAACTTGATCACGAACCTTACTTTCCATCTCAATGATAGATGTTTGATGAGTTGCATGTTTGTTATCCAATGCTACATAAATATGTGGAATACTCTGACCAACATCCCAAATAGTTTGTGCCTCTTACGGACTGTATATCTAAGCTCTACCACCCTGATTCCGTTGACAGTATCTCCTACGATGATCTTTTCCACAAGTCCAACATTTTATAGGCTTCCAACCTGTCTCCTTGTTCTGCTCTCTTGACCAGAATCCCTATCCTCTATCTAATGTATTGAACTTCTTAAGTCGTGCAACATTCTCCTTATTACCTATGTCTTATGGTCGTACTCGCTTCTTGTCCCATTTTCCTTTGTTCTTTGTATTACCTTTCCATTCTGACTTAGTCTCATTTCTATACTTTGATTGTTCATAGAAATGCTTCAGTTTTTGGATGGCCTCTTCCAAGGATATAGGCTCATCGAACTCAATCCTATCTTTGAATTCAACCAGTAATCCACTAAAAAATCTCTAAATCTTAGCCTTCTCCTCGTTTAGGGTTGGAACATACCTCAGCAACTCCAAAAACCTGCTAGTGTACTCATCATCTGTCATGGATCCCATATTCACCTCATATAATTCTTTCACCCTGTGATCGAAGTATATTTATGACAAATACTTCTTCTTGAATAGTCGCTCAAACTCTCTCCAAGTCCAATCTTCCTCATTTATACCTCTGGCATTGTTCATGTCCTTCCACCAAATTTATAATTTTCTTTTGAGACTGAATGTACCCACTCTAGATTTCATGTTCTCTAAATAGTCATACAATCTGAAGAACTTCTTCATGACTAGCAAACATGCATCTACATCGTATGATTTCTTTACATATCCATTAAAAGTAGGTGGCTTTTGTTTCTTAAACTCATCTAGAAAATATCCATTATCACTCCTACTATAAGGATGATACCGATGACGATCATAGTACTTATCTGAATCAGAACTAGAATCATACTTGTGTCTATCCCTTCTCCTATCTGGAGTGTCCAATAGTCTAACATCTCTGATTGTGTCATCTCTATCTAATCAGTGACCACCATGCAATCTACTACCATATTCCCCATTACTTCTATCCTCCTACTCATGGTTGATCTGAAGCGTTCCATGTCGTTGCAATTCTTTCAAGCTCTGAAGTATAACTGCATTTACCTCTGCTAACGTTTCCTTTTCTTGTACGATTCTGTCATTATATTTCTTACAAATCCATATTTATTCCTTTAAACTTCTCAGTGTTACTACCAAGTTAGAAGATTTCCCAACACCATACTACTCTTCTGATTAATAGGGAGAGTCTTTGTATTCAACCATCTTGCTAGCCATTTGATATTTCTTCCTACAAGATGTATCATGTCAGCTAAACCAAATCACAATAAACAAATGTACCTTAGTATAGCTTGATGAGGATACGTTGTATGTAAGATCAAAAAATAAACGTGATATATGTATAACTAATCCTGAAAACATATAGAAACATATGGCATAAACATACGATCATGCAATTGTCATTCTAGCTAGGGTCCAGTCATCAATGCATGACCTCAACAAAAATACATACCACGACCTCATGCATGAAAACCACCATGATTATGCCACTATACACTTGACCACATGCAAACATGAAAATTCATAAGTGATGCATAACCATCCAGACATATGCATAAACACATATGACCAAGCATGAATGAACAATACTTGAAATCAAACCTGGAAGAATGATACTTGCAACCAAGCATACAAGAATGTAACCAAACATGCAAGAATGTAACTAGCCATACTACAATTATACATGTAAATGACATAAATCGGCATGTAACCAGTCATACACTCACAACGATGCATTCCATAATAAAACCTCAAATTTCACATGACGACATCACTGCAACCATGAACAACATCATGGAAATGCAATACGCACATGTAATGCAAGGGTGAGAGACACACATGCAGCTGACATGCATTCATGACCAACACATAGCCCATCTAGTCTGAGGGGTGAACCATGTTCTTTTACCACTCTGTAACACCCTCCTCCCACATCTACCCAAGCAACTGCATAGTCAGGGTAAACATGTGAAGAGAGGCCACTATGATATGATTCGACCTCCTAAGTCACGTTAAGGAAGTGGAATCAATGGAAAAACACCATACAGGCAGTAATTATCAGCTACAGGACCCTCAAGAGACATGCCATCTAATCAGATAGTTTATCCATGGGTCCCACTGATGTTCTGGTTCTCTTAGGCAATAGTCGCTCTCATGCTATTGGAAAGGGAGTGACTAGAAACCCAAAGTTTCTCTCACAGGCTTTCTTGCTAGCGACCAGAAACAAAAATTGCTAGTGTTATGCCCAAAACCCAATTCACTGCCCAGAATTGAACCATCTCTTCAAATCAGTAAAATAACACGGAAATGACACTATTAAAGCAAATAATTGTTTAAGACCTTTACTGGACCCCTACTAGCCATGACAGGCATTTCGTCAAACATATTGAAAATGTGTAATCTATAGGTGTAATTAATAGTTCTGAGCATATGGGTTTCATACTTAGTTGAGAATTGCTAATAACCATTGATTCCTCAATACATCAACTACCATTCCATCCATTAGGTCATAGATCCATTGTTCATTCAATTACAAGTAAAATCATGATGAGAGCCACACATGGATGTTGTCATAAAACACATACATAACCAACATAATAGTAGCATAAATACTCATGAAAGTACAACCATATAGACCACAAATAATCCATAAAAATTGTCATAGAAATACAATGAGAAATAATCTTTCATTAATGATGAAAAATCAAAACCCGGGATGGGACTTCCACGTTCCACCTAACCTTAGAATGGCTTAGCCAAATCTCTCTTCAGCCATCCACCCTCGTGCCATATTCCAATCATGAATGTGGGATATCATAGAACACATCAATAAAAACTCCTCAGGGGCTTCTAGAGGGAATCCACCTCAACCCATCAAACAGTGAGTCCACCTCACAGTCGAACATCAAAAAACCATCATTAGAATGGTCTCCATCTAAGCATTCAAGAGCTTCCAGAGTGTTTGTCCAACTAAGGCTTCTAGGACTAGTAACTCAACCCATATCTTATTCAAGGATTCCAAAGCATAAGGCTTCCAGGACTAGTAACTCAACCCATCAAGGTCTTATAGTTCATTTGTCCAACCAAAGCTTCTAGGACTAGTAATTCAACCCAAGTTGTTACAGGGCTTCCTATTGACTTAGTGGGTCCTGACCCAGGTTCAAAGATAATTTCACCAAATAAAACCCTACACTACTGGCCCTTTCGGCATCAACCCATGTAGTGCAGGCTGAACTCTCACCCGAAGCATTATGGGGGGATGCTGGAACCAAGTTTCTGAATCCAAAGATTAGTGTGATGTATTTTATTGACCTAGATTTTCCTTTGCACGAAACTATGATCCCTTAGGGCTTAGTAATGAAAATTCCTTTAAATGACCTCTAGACCTTCATGAAGGTCTATGATAGGTATTTGTGGACCCTTAACAAATGAATCAGCCACTTACATGCACCATAAAATAACCCTATATCCAAGTTCACACAGATCTACTTAAGCACTCAATAAACATAACATAATGCATTATAATCTTCGTGAAAGTACTTAACAAGCATTGCATACAATTAATAAGACTTATCCAATAGAGTCGTGCACCAATAAATCAATATTTCATAAAGACATTATTCCATCACAATATATATCGCAAACATAAATAACATAAGTAAACATAAATAACATAAATAAAGTGAGGTTACAAACTTGAACTACCCTACACACTCAGCTGCAGAGGCTTTTTCCTTCTATCTACCGATTTCTTACTTGCCCTTTTTCTCCTCTCTCAGACAGAGACATGCCTTAGACTCTATAAGACACACTTATTTATAGCTTTTTACATACAATCCCATGGTCCGCGGACCATGGGTGGATCTCAAAACCGACTCAACTTTACATAGGTAAGGGGTGAAAACCCCATTTTGACTCCTAACTATCTACATGCTCCGCATCCACAAATTACAAATAATTTACATCTTTTTACCAAAATTTACATCAAAAATTGAGTTTTTAACCCCAAAATTGACCAAGAGGACCCCATCCCAACACTTCCATAGTGTTTGTTCTTCCAGGTGTTTTGGAGAATTTAACATCTACAGATAAATGCTAGTTCACTAGACAAGTAGCTATGAATAGAACAACAGTTTAAAGTAGGCATATATGTAGTTCCACTTTCCTCTCGTCTCCCTTGTATCGATTCCGTCGATCCTTCTCTTACTTAATCCTCTTGAGAAGTACCCTGTAAACACAATAGAAGATGAAAACTAATCAAAGCATATGATCCATTGAATATAAATGAAAGGAACCATAAACAATTCATACATATAAGCATTATGAAAGAACACATCATATTCAAAAAGGTTCAAACACTTCATTAGATAGCAGAAGGAATTACAACCATCAATGTCTGATTCAAAGACATTCTTCCAGCTTGGATCCCATCCACATCACATCAAAAGCAGGACAAGCTTGTGGCATCACACAATTTGCTCCAAAGTCAAGTCTCATAGCAGCATTATCTCCTTAGAATTCAACATAATCGAGCCCTTGATCAATTAGATGAGTGGTCAAATTTATAGGAAGATGAAGGAGGTTTTGTCATTAATGGTGACATTGAATGGCCTTCCATACTTAGAGTTAGTTCCATGGAGGAAGGGATGAGAGGATAGGATGATCCTTAACTCATTCCTCATCCATTTTCAAGCTCATAGGAGTTGATAAGATAGGGAAATTTCTAGATGACTCCAAAAGATAATAATATTCCCCAAACCCTATGTGAATTTCACTCATTCTCACCTAGCTTAGGTGAAAGGAAGCCTAAGTGCTCTACAGAGCACCCTAGAAATAGACTTAACTTCTCTGCAGCGCACCTTCATAAGGGCTTACCTATGCTAGTCCCTCTAGAGGCAATTTCTAGATGTCTTCAAGTCATGAAACTATCAGGGAAGGAGGCATTCAAAGGGTTGACTTGCTTAGGGCATGAAACAACTGAATTTAGGGTTTGATGAGCCCTGAAACACTGACATGAATGTTAGGATTTGATGTGCCCAAATGGATTTGTAACAGTTGCCCCCTAAAGCATGAAATCAGAAAAATGCCAATATCGAATGAAATGCTTTACGACGTGATGAGGAGGTATCAAAGTGGAAGGTGACCTTCATCAATTACAATACATATATCATGATATTTGATTTTGCATGAATTGTTGAGGGAAGGCATACCCATGCTCAACTTATAAACTTTTCATTACATGTACATAAACAGTCGTCTACAGACATAGACCCATGATTGGAATGACTATCAATGTAAAGCCATTGTACATATGATTTAGTACTCCTGATATCGCAGCTCGGATGGATGAAACTAGATCCAAGATCTTTAATCTCGTTCAACCGTTCACTCAAGTACGAGTCTAACCATTTGAATATGTGATATGAAGTTGAACATGGGAAGACACCATCTGATTACCGGCCAATGATGTAAGTTGTTAACAGATGCGAGAGAAATCACCAATAATGATAATGATCCTCAAGGTATTGCAGTACATTCTGCATGGTGTGAATGGATGATTTGATGTCAAACACCATACAAAGTATTTTGGTCAAAGGCCATTGATGTATTCCTATCGCCGAAAGCAAGAAACCTTCCATTGATGCATGCAAGCCTCAAGGTACTGAATGGGTGTTTCTAAGTCAACTTCTTGGATAATGAGTTGATGTCGACAAGAAGCGACTCATCGCAGGAAGGCCTTGATGTATCCCACATCAACGACACAAAATGAGTGTAGTGATTTTAGAGATGGAATTTGACTAACGACACAAGGTTCAGGAATGGCGGACATGAAAATGAAGGTTTATGGTATTGCAAAAGATGGATTTTGACTGAATGACTTCTCTTGAACATGTCGGCGACACTAAAGTGAATTCATAGTATTTACCCAAAACAAAGTGATGGATGGTATGATATACCAATTGTATGATAACCATCAAGTTAATAACCCAACCCAGATAGTCACGGTGATGGAGTGAAAGTGTCATGTTCAAGAGCGACCTTATACCATAAAGTGGTTTTCCCCTTTTTCCATTTTCCCCAGTGATTTCTGACCAATACCTCTTTATTTTTATCAAGATTGAGGAGTATAACATATTCTTGTTTTATAATTTCACCCTTCGGGTGAATCCATCACTATTTGATGTTTTAACGAGTCTAGCGAAGGTGAAACTCGGTCTTGTCTAGATGGACAAGTTTGTTGCTATTTGATGTTTTTAACGAGTTTAACGACAAAGATAACTCGGTCCTTTTCATGTTTAGATAGTTTGAAAATGTACAAAAAGAAAACTCCACAAGATATTTTTCATAAATTAATCTCTCAAGTCCGAAAAAGCGTAAAATAATACAAGAGAGATATCCTTTCCAATCCATTAATGAGCTGGAAAGGAAAAGTACTCAACAATCTTTTCATATTTAGAGAGTATGAAAAGAGCTTAAAGAGGACTCCAAGGGGGTTCCTTTTTCGTTTTTAACAAAGCTCGAAAAAGAGATAAAAGTGTGCTTTGTGGTCAAAAGTACAACTTACAATCCAGCATGTTGAATTCTGCAAGTCAGTTGTAAACCTGCTCAAAGCATCACCAAATGGATTAAAAATATCTGTTTCATAGGAAAAAATAGGCAAATATTGATGTTAAGTCGATTAATTAATATGGAATAAACATAAAACAAGATTTTACCATATCATTTACCATTTGGAACTTACCATCCAATTTTGTTCTCTAAGCTCAGTTTTTACCTCAAACTTCACTAGCTAATTGCAAAAGATTATGTGGACCATTTCTCAAGTCGTCCAGACCAGGTTGCAACTAAACCTCTCTACTTTTTTTTTTTAGTTCATTCTTTTGTCATTTCATTCAAATTTTAGGGTTTTTGGGGCCGCTGGAGTTTCATTTTTTTTCCCTACGATCATTGCAGGCTTTCACATCTAAAACTACGCTGAAGAGCACCCAGATAGAAGGCTAGATGCTCTACAGTGCACTGTCTCTATGCTTGGGCTACGCTAGGCTAATTTCCCAAGTTTGTTTTAGTTGTTAGCTCCAAAAAATTTCCTATTTTTTGCATGGAAAGGATCCTAATTTACCTTATGATTTTCTTTCAGGCTTTCATCGGATCAGAATGATGATTACATGGAGAGAAAGAGAGCATGAAGAACAAGACATGGTTGCCCTAATAACCCAGGTACAGTTGAGGCCCTCAGGAATTGCGAGTTACTAAAATAATTTAAGTTGTTTAGAATGAGGCAACAAATAGAACTATTGTAGTTCCTTGTTTGTGCATGGGATCTGACAAATCAGACATTTCACATTTGGGACAAGATGGTCCCTATTACTATTGAGGACATTTACTTTCTTACCAACTGTCAAGGCGAGGTGCCCTCATCTCACTTTTTGGATTTGCACATGGAGGTGAATCAGTGAGAGATTACATCAGACAGCTTTGTTAGCCAGGTATATAGCTTAAAAAGGATGGGAAAATAAATATCTGGGATGTAAGTGATTTTCCTTTAAGAATGACCCTCTTCACAATCGCAAAATTGGCTGGCAGTGTGACACTATATCTGGCGAATAGATCTTATATGCAATATGCACTGAAGTATCTAGAGCCAAAAGTTTTCAACTGGAGCGAGGTTGTACTTTCACTCCTGAAAGAAAAACTAACTAAGGCAAAAAGTGGTAAGATGAAGAATTTCTGCTATGGTTCGATCTTGATTGTTTTTACCTTAGACAAAATTCCATTGATGCAACCACTGTTGAAAATAATACTGAGAGGGGGGGTGAATCAGTATTATCTAGTCCTTTTAACAATTCTTCCTTATTTAT
>APFE031211196.1:17020-34476 GCA_000404065.3 Pinus taeda | reverse complement strand
CCGCACTTCTGCAGCTGTAGCACTCGAGAGATCACCCTTCACAGATTCGCTTTCCACTTCACTTTTATATAGATCGAGCTTTTGAAACAATAACCAATATTTCAGATCTTAAGATATTCAACCCAAAAGCATACCCAAGCCAAATGATCTCCTTTGCTTTATATAGGCAAGCTCTTCCTCAAATCATGGACCAATACCACAGGCCAAAACCATAAAAAACCAATACCATCAACTCAATACTAGGGATCAACACGTCTGTCGAGATGCCATGGTCCAAAAACCATAGGTTCAAATTCCAAGGACTAACTACCATGGACCAAAGGTAAGTTTTTCCCACATGAAATAAACTTTTCTCTGCATAAAATTCCGTGAACTTTTCTCCACATGAAATAAACTTTTATAAACTTTTCTCTGCATAAAATTCCGTGAACTTTTTTCCTGCGTACTTCTTAATTCTCATCATATTGAGAGCCATGCCATGGGTGTTTCCATCAAGTACAACATCTGTAACATATAACCATACCAGAAACATAATGCCAACAACCATAACATGTATCACTGGGTGTGGCTGGTCCTAGAGATCACATATGCAGAGGTGGGTTGAATTGGTGGCTCAACATGCTAGTCAGTCAACAATCATTTTCTCCCCTGCATTTTTCAGTTGGCTTGAGTGAAAACATGTCATTATCGAGAAGCATCCATACTCAGGGATGGATTATCGTGGAGATCCAGATTTGATTCTACCGGTTGGAGCACAATGGGGTGCTATGGGTAAGTTGTTTGACCAAAGTGTTCTTTGATTTTTCAAGTTTCTACATGTTTTTTTTGTTTTTTAATGTTTCCAAGACTAAAATAAAATTACTCTTATGCATACAGATGTGGGTACTGTGCAACTCGCAGTACGCTAATAGGTTGTAGGTGGGCTAGCACAGAGAAACATCGAGAGAGTAGTTCTCCAGGACTTGGATTTGGCCGAGACCTTAGCAGAGTTGCATGATCACATAAGGGATTAACCCTTGGCATTCCAGATATCCGGATCGGGGAGTTACCTATGAGATTGCAGCACCACACTATTTGTGTTCCTAATAGTTGGGCTAGGCTTTTGGGCATGATAGCACAGGCTGTGACCTGTTACCATGAGCACCACTAGATCTACTTAGGATATTTTGTATGCATTTTTGAGTTTTCAGGTTAGATGACCAAATGTGTCTTGGGTACAAATTTTGTAAAAACTTTTAAACACCTACCTATTTTACTTTCAGATTTTTTTATAGTTATATGCAATCCTATTCAACTCATGATGTGAATTAAAAATATTAATTTTACATATGCTGCAAATGTCTATTTAACACATAATTCGCTAGAGAATCAGTTAATGTGTTAAGATTTTTGGAAATACGTTGATATTGAATGTGTTCTAAACATATTTCCAAAATACAAACTCTAAGGAACATACGAAAAATTGTTGGATTTCGAACAGTATAAATGTTTGTTAGTTGTAGTACAATGAGTTGCGAGTCCAGCCTAACGATGATTCAGTGAATGCCAAGTGAAATGGAATCATAGAGTAGTTCAATCAACGTGCTATACTCAATGATATTATTTGTCAATCGGCTGATACAAATCCCTTGAAAACTCACTAACTTGCCACTTGGAGCGAAAATGGCCCACACCGCAGAAGACAAATTCTACGTACTATGACTAGCACCATCGGCGTAACCAAAAAAAGGTTCTGAAGACTCCAACATCTGAAACAAATGCAAATTGGATTACTAACCAGATAAAAATCTCTAAAGAAACACACACACACACATGCAATGAAAGCATATGTATAGTGATTTTTACTACACTTAATCAAGCATAGTAACGTTTGAGGTACAACCCATTTCAGGGCTGCGACAATGGAATCCCATCATAATCTACCAACTCATAGGCCCCTTTTGCCATAACACGCTTAACAACATAAGGACCCATCCACATTGATTTGAATTTCCTTGCTCCAAGTTTATCAGCTTCTTGATTATAAAGCAAGACCAGGTCTCCTTTTGAGAAGATACGAGGCTTGACATTCCTATCATATTGTGCCTTAATACATTTCTTATGCACTTTGTTAGCCAATGCAACATCATGACAGGTTTCATTCAGATGAATTAATTCCAAGAAACGTGCTTCTTCTTCAGAAGTGTCGGGTAATAGGTCAATCGCGAGTTTGAGCGATGAAATTTCACGTTGTATTGGTAACATTGCTTCCAAACCATACACCAACTGAAAGGGTGTAAATCCAGTTGCATTTCTCACCAAGGTTCGACATGCCCATAAGGCAGAGTACAAGATTAAGTGTTAGTTTCTTTTATGAACCCCTATCACTCTTTACAACATCCACTTCAGGACCTTGGTGATGGCCTCAACTTGTCCATTCACTTGAGGGTAATATGGGGTAGAACTATCATGTGACAACCCTAACTTAGCAGTCAACTCAACCATCATGTGATTGCGAAAATGCGACCCATGATCTGTAACTATGGCTTGTGGTACGCCAAATCAGACAACCACAAATTGGTTAAAAAATAAAAGAGCATCTGTTTCACCACTGTTGTTCAATGTTGGCATCGCCTCAGCCCATTTGGTAAAATAGTCAATGACGACAATAATATACCCATGCCCCCTAGCCGACGTGGGGTTACATGTCATAAAGTCAATGCCCCATTTGGTGAATGGGTCAACAATAATGACTGGATGAAATGGTGCAGGTGGTAATCTAGTTTTCCGATCATATATCTGGCATGCATGACAACTTCTGACAACAATAATATAATATTTAAATATAGTTGGCTAGAAGTAACCAACACGAAGAATCCTTTGTGCAATTGCATATCTAGATAAGTGTCCACCGCAGGCACTTGAATAGAAATCATTCAATGCTTTCTCGGCCTCCTCATGCATGAGGCACCTCCGTAAAACCATATCGATACCATGACGGTAAAGTTTGTCACCAATGATCAAATAATATTTGGCTTGGTAATGAATACGTCACTATTGCGAGTGAAAGGTATGTTGCCAGGAAGTTTGGGTTTGGATCCATACCATGCGTCAGATGAGAAAATTAGAAACAGAGACATCCAAAATTGATGGTTCAGATGTTGAATTGATGGAGGTTGAAAGAAGATCACATAGTAACTCAACGAAAACTAGAGATTTCTTTGATTTAGACTTGATGAATTATAAATAAAATTCCTTTAAAATAACTATCCATTTTGAATATTTGTCCCTCAACAATTGACGTGACAAAATGTATGTTATAGGGTTGCAATCTGAAATGACAGTTGTTTTCTGTAATAGGATATAGTGGCGAAATATTTGAGCAGCTTAGATAGCTACCAAAGCCAGTTTTTCGACATCAGAGTACTTACTTTCTGTATCGTTGGGATTACAGCTCAAGTATTAAATAGGATGTTCAATCTCATTTTCATCCTGGACTAAAACCATGCCAATGGCTATATCTGCAGTGGCAAGATATAGGTAATATTCATTTTGGTAATTTGGAGAATACGTTAATGAAGCTTTAATCAGGGTATCTTTAAGAGCGTCAAAGGAAGCTTGTGCAACCTGATACCTATGAAAGGGTATCTCCTTTTTCGAAAGACGCGTAAAATTTTTATCCATTTCAATGTAATTAGGAATGAACCTCCTCAGAAGGTTGGCTTTCCCTTGGAGTCTCTGTAACTGTAAAATATTTGAAGGTGGAGGCAAATCCAGAATTGCTTGAACCTTTAATGGATCCAGTCGAATCCCTTCTCAAGACACTAGAAATCCAAGAAAGCGACCAAAACCAATGCCAAACACACATTTGTGTGGATTGATTCAAATCTTGTAGTGTTAGCACTGTAAAAATATTTCTCTCAAGTGTTGTGGGTGATCAGTCCACTTTTGTGAATAAGTAGGTAAATCATCAAGGTAAGGTTGAACAATGTGCTTGATGTCATGGAAGGCATAATTCATTTCCATTTGAAATGTGGCCCCAACATTCTTCAAACCGAATGGGAGTTTCTTATAGGCGAATGTGCCCCATGGACAAATAAAAGTTGTTTTCGATTGGTCCTATGGGCATATATTGATTTAATTGTAGTTGGAAAATCCATCCATAAATGAGAATATTTCGCATCCAACACATTCATCAATAATTTGGTTGATAAAAGGAGTAGGATAATTGTCTTTTCGACATGCCTAATTTAAATCCTTATAATCAACGCACAATCGTATTGTTCCTTGTTTCTTCATGACAGGGACAATGTTCGAAACCCAGTCAGTAACTGGAATAGGATAAATAAAACCAGCTCACAAAAGTTTTTCAACTTCTGCTTTAATTGCAACAAATTTCTTTGGATGAACAGGTCAAAGTTTCTATTGAACTGGCTTGACATTAGGGTACATTTTAATGTCGTGTTCAACAATACTAGAGTTAATGTCTAGCATCTCCTCATAAGAACATACAAAAATATCTCTAAATTCATGAAAGAGAGTACGGTAATTATTGAGTTCCAATGGAGAACAAGATTTGTTGACATGAATGTTCTCTATGACATTAGGCTTGGTTGAAATATTAATAGAAATCGTTTCATCAATATTTGATAGGTTTCACTTAGATTCAATTGCGTTTATGAAACTGAATTCGATAAGAAATCAACAACTGATGGGTGGTTTAGTTCATTTGAATAATCTTCAATGTCATCTGGAAGGTGGGAATGATGATGATAATCTTCCCATGGTTCCTCTCCTATCATCATTGATTGGATGATTCCTTCATCCATAGAATGTATACGTGAAAAAGGATCCGAAGAGGTACCATATTCTAACGACCTATCTACCCATACAATTGTTGAGTGTGGATTTGGGTTTGCCGCACAAGCCATAAAGATTGATTGCTATGATGATTCAATGGGGCTTAACAACATCACCTCTATATTACTATCAACTTCAACTTTTTTGGTAATCCTCCTTAAATCAGAAGAGGTGGAGGAAATCATGTTGAAAGTCTCTACTCTTGCCACTTTGGCCAAATCAGATGGCGACGGTAGGGTAAAAGTACCCATTAGGGAAGGATCTTTAAAGATACCTACCCCAACACTTTGAAGTGACAACGGGGGTTCGTGTACCAATATAATGCTTCCTGTAGCCTGTGAACTATTGGCAAAGAAGGCTAGCTAATCAATGACTGTGATTCCACCCTTAAAAGGGAATGTAATAGTATGAAAGTACATGGAAACCACAACAGACATAGCATATACCCAAGTCCTTCCGAGTAAAATCTTGTAATCGAGGGGTCGATCAACTACCTCCACTTCAACAGTAACTTTTTTCTCCCTAGTTCAATTTGTAGGTTACTCAAAATCCCACATGGAGTATACGTTCTTCCATCAAAATCTTTCATCGTGGTTGGTGATCGTGACAACGACGGTGAACAAAGTGTTTTCCAGCAGCTCATGGACATAATGCAAGTAGATGTCCCCTTGTCAATAATAGTTCGGTGAACATTCTTATTGAGAGATTTTACTTGAATTAGGAAAGCTAACTGCGATGGTAACTGTGGTGTATATCCTACATGGTTAAAAACCACAAGATTTGAATCCATAGGATCTATTCCACCTATTGCTGATAGTAAAGCCTGCTTCTAGGAGGGACAAGTTTGCAACACCTTGAGTGTAGACATAGCAAAAGGTGATTGGGCAAGATCTTCCACTATGTTATAATTTTTAGTTGCTCAAGCCCGAGGGTTAAATGTCGATTTGTGCACAACTCCCTTTGATGGTTTTATTGTCAATTTAGGTACAGTGGGTGGAACATTTTTAGATGAAGTCGAAGTCGAAGGATTAGGTTAATCAGTGGCCTAATTATTCGATGATGATGATGGATTTCCATAATATATTTTCTTATTGACACCAAAACTTTGTTTTGTGGCTTTGTGATAACATGAGTACTTGGGATGTGGAAGCATGGTCTATTGCAACCAAATGTGTCTCTAGGGTTGGAAATGGATCAATCAACACTACCGATGTGTTTGAAGTCTTTAAAAGTTTAGAGACCTTAGAGTGCTGTGGACAATCTCTTGTAAAATGCTTGTCATTATAGATCAAACATGGGTAACGAGGTTTCCTTGCCGAAGTAGAGGAATCAGATGATTTCTCTAGAGGGGATTTTTCTTGTTTCTTTTTGTTTTTCCCCTTTTTCTTGCTCCCTGGTTTCTTTGGATTTTTTCCTTTGTCAGATGACACAACATTAATCTCAGAGGAAAGAGTATTTTCTGATGCATTGGTAGTTTGATTGGAAATAGCAAGAGTTTGACCAGATGGTCTTCCTTCTATTTGCATGCTTGAAGAAGTGTTGTCATGAGAGTCCTTACTTGATTGTGAAGGAGGGGGAATAGTGAAAGATGGTCAAGGTGCATTGGGTATTTTATCATAAAGTGTGCTAGATTGTGTGTAAATCAAATCTAGGTATTGGGCACGAGAAATAACTTGCTCTTCTGTCACAACTCCACCTTTTGCCACATCCTTGGTGATTGCTGGCAATAAGGATTTTATGAACCACTCAGCTAAAACCTGATAGGGAACATATGTCTTAACCATTTGACGATGACTCCGCCACTCATGAATATGATCTGATATCTGGGTAGTAGTAGTCTGTTTAAAGTTGGTTAGGAGTTCTGTTCCAGTCTTGTATTTGATGGGTAACTAGAAGTGGGTCAAAAATGTAGTGGCTAAAGTGGTGAAATTATCGAAATAATATCTTGGTAATTCAATGTACCATTTAGCAGCTGGACTAGTAAGTGTTCTTTGGAAAAGATGAAGTTCAACCAAATCATCATTTAAGGAGTTTGATGAACACCACAAATGAAAGGTCATGACATGATTTGATGGGTCTTCTCCAGGATTTCCGTTAAATTTCAGAATGTCAGATAGTAACTTATGCGGAATTATTGGCCACCAAGGTGCATATAAAATTGGATCATTAGTGAGCCGATTTAAATCTGGTAAGTTTAAAGTTGCTACAAATGGAAAATATCGATTTAAGTCAGGTTGAGCATATCTAGGATATGATGGAATTGCCTGAGGAATAGGTTTTTGCATATCGACATAAGGCATCTGCATTTGGTAACCTTGGTATGGTTGTTGAAAAAAACCAGTATAAGGTGGTTGTTAATAACCAGGTTGAATGTGTGGTTGTTCATAACTTGCAAAGCCTTGTTGACCAGGACCTTAGTAAGCTTGAGATTGACCAAAACGAGGTTGAGCCTGTGGAACAAGTCCAAACTAGTGTTGGACTTGCTGGAATTGGGGTTGTTGAAATTGAGGTTGCCACGATTGTTGAATCAAATGTTGTTGTTGTTGGTACAACTGTTGTTGATTTAACAATTTTGTTGTCCAACGATGAAAGGTTGGCCAGGTTGTGAATAAACTATACCAGTGTAAGCCTGGATCAGTCCAGATAAGGGTATATTAACCTAAGGTTGTTGTTGATCTCCAGAAACAAGTGGTTGTTGTACAACAACCTGAGGAGCTTGAAATACTTGACCTGAAACTTGTGGTTGCAAGGTAGAAGGATCAGTTTGTACCGGTTGAGATACAACAATTTGAACTTGTGACTGTGGTACAATAGTAACAACAGGTGTAGTAGGAATAGCTGACATAGTTTGCATTGGTTGTGTTGGATACACAAGCCTCAGTTGATTTCGCATTGTTGGTTGCCATTGGCAAACTCTAATTCTAGATTGACCTGAATACTGCGGGATATTAACATATGGTAGTCCTCTGGAATAAGGAGGATATGGTGAATAAGAATATTCGTTTCCATATGGTGGCGATCTAGTATTTAATGGATACATAGGTCTTTGTTGACCAGATTGCCCAGCTTGATATTGATATGCACGCAAACTGTTGAGTTCCCATTAGAGAAGAACCAAGTAGAATTCTGGTTGAGGACATGGGTGATCACCATGGTGTAGAAGCAACCCTTGAGTGGGTTCCAAATAATGATTGGTAACCAACCAGGAAGGATGATTCACCATATAGGTGCAACTTAGGTATGGTAGAAAACATCAAAGAGGTTGCAACAAAATATTTTGTTGCAGCTACATCATATGATACAGTCAGAGATGTTGACGGCTGTTCAGCCATATTTAATTGACCCAAAAGTTGTCCTAAAGAATCAATGGGTACTTGAAAAGAACTAGGATCAAATGGAGTAGAAAAGTAAGGAGTATGAGGGTAAAGATAAAGCCTAGTTCCAAAGTGAAATGGGATTCCATGTGTGGAATCTTCTTCTAATTCCTCCTCTATAGCCATTAAACCTGGTGGAATAATTTCACCATTAGGTTCGTAAAATATTTCTGGTGTTGATGAAGTTGAAGTTTCAATAGTTACTAATGTCTGAGGGGTAATCGGTTGATCATCTTCTGGTAAAGTAACAACTTCTGAATGTTCAAATTCGAAGTCTAGATGTTCAGGTAAATGAACAATAGTTTCAGAAAGAGGTTCCTGACAACTTTAGGTTCAGATGTAACTTCCGTTTGAACTGGGATAGATTCTAGATTAACTTCTGGTTGAACTGATTCAAGTTCAGAAGTACTTTCTTGTTGAGCAATTTCAAGTTGAGGATCAACTTTTTGTTGAACAACCTCAGTTATTATTTCACTAGGATAAGTGCTAATGTCCTCAGGTAATTGTGAAACTTCTTCTTTAGAAATAGATGGGCCATAAATAGTTGGAGTAACTAGAGTCTCAATACTTACCAAAATAGATGATTCAAGTAATTCAGATGAATAAGTAGGAGTTATTGATTTACTAGACTCAGTTAAGTGAGACCACTTTGCCCAAATTGGTGTTGCTTCAGGAGGCAAAGGTAGTTTGGTCACTATTCTCTGCGAATGATGGGGTATGGGTTGATGTTCCTCCATGATTCCTGATTAATTTTATTATCAAAAAGAAATAAACAAAAATGGGTATACTAGGCAAAAGGTTTACCAAGCAACTGTGAACTGCAGAATACCTCCTGGCGAACCAAGAAGTACGGGCAAGCAATCTCTCTGAATGTTGTGCTCGGTGTATCACAGTTTACAAGGCGGCCAACTCGGTTACTTAAGGATGGATAGCAACCTAGAGTTGTCCTCCCATATATACCTGAAGGTACATGGAGGCCCAGTCCGTATAAGCACTATTTAATGCAAAACTGCACAGTGAGAGTATTCTGATATACTTTATGTACTGTAACACCACCCTATATACCCGAAGGTATGTGGACGAGCTACAATATAATCACATACATGGAATGAGGTATCACACTCAAGATGTATTGCAGACAAGTTAGCGACAACTTCTTTGTTTTACGATGGCAGAACACGTCTCTAGCCTAGAACCACTAATTGTTCTTATTAATGACAATGCTCCATTAGGTAAATTGATGTTTATTTTAATTTGATCTTGCTTAGGAATTTTCCTTTCAAGTTCACCACGTGATGTATTCTGAAATTCCTAGGAATAAAACTATCATGATAAGCATTCTTTCTGTTTAATTTAAAGATGAAAATCCTAGCTACTTTGGGATAGATAAATTAGATATCTTTTGATTAGAGAGCAAAAAGAACAATGTAAATGCAATTTCCCTACACTATTCCAATTAGCACACACAAACTTTTTCAATGCAAAATGCATGTATTTATTTTCGATTCCCTTAATGTGAATATGAACAAAAAGGAAATATGCACATACAATCAATCAATATTTCATATGAATCAAGACTTTTACGACAGTTAAAATTCGAAGGAAAAGAAGACTTTACGAAACTTTATTTCGAATGAAGATTAATCAATTATATCCTGACTATTGATCAATAATGACAAAGAAAGCATGAAGAAACATTAATCAATCTAATCAAGGTTGGGCTAGACCAGGAGATAAACACTCTTTTTCTGAGACATAGCATTCATTGATCAATCAACAAACAATCAAATAGAGAAAATTTGGCAAAAATCTCTTTCCAAAGGTGGGAAACTGATCCTAGGAGGATCAGCGCAGCCCAGAGTGGGAGACAATGCGCTTCAAAGCACTGTCCCTAAGCTAGGGATTCTCTGCGGCGCATTGTGTCCCTTACAAGCCTGTGCTGGTGATAGTAAGCCATTTCAAGAGGAAATTTGACACAATTTTGATCAATTTTTCAATGTAAATAGCTGAATTACAATGTATGAACATAGATAGAGTCTAAAAGGATGTCTTAGGAGGTGGATAAGCTAGTAGGAAAGAGGATTCTTCCCCAGTGGAGTCGCCAATTTTTTTTGGAGAATTTAGCATCTACAGATAAATACTAATTCACTAGACAAGTAGATGTGCCTAGAACAACATTTTAAAGTGTTTTAGACTTTTCCTATAAGCAATAGATAAGAATAAAGGATAGAAGGCCAACCTATAGTTCTGATTTCCTCTCGTCTCCCTTGTATCAATTCCATTTCTCCTTTCCGTACTTAATCCGCTTGAGAAGCACCCTATAAACACAATAGAAGACAAAAACTAGTCAAAGCATACAATCCATTGAATATAAATGAAAGGAATCAGAAGAAATTCATACATATAAGCATTATGAAAGAACACTTCATATGGAAGAAGGTTCAAACACTTTATTAGATAGAAGAAGGAATTACAACCTTCAGTTTCTGATTCAATGTCATTCCCCCAGCTTGGATCCCATCCACATCACATCAAAAGAAAGACAAGCTTGTGGCATCACATCATTTGCTCCAAACTCAAGTCTCATAGTAGCATTATCTCCCTACAATTCAACATAATCCAGCCCTTAATCACTTAGATGAGGGGTAAAATTATAGGAAGATGAAGGAGGTTTTGTCATTAATGGTGACATTGAACAACCTTCCATACTTAGAATTAGTTCCATGGAGGAAGGGATGAGAGGATAGGATGATCCTTAGCTCATTCCTCATCTATTTTTGAGCTCATAGGAGTTGATAGGACAGGGAAATTTCTAGATGACTCCAAAAGATAAGAATATTCCCCAAAGCCTATGTGAATTTCACTCATTCTCACCTAGTGTAGCTGAAAGGAAGCCTAAGTGCTCTACAAAGCACCTTGGCAGTAGACTTAACTACTTTGCAGCACACCTTCATAAGGGCTTGCCTGCGTTGGTCCCTCTAGAGGCAATTTCTGGATGTCTTTAAGTCATGAAACTATATGGGAAGGGGGAATTCAAAGGGTTTACTTGTTTTGGGCATGAAACAACTGAATCTATGGTTTGATGAGCCCCAAAACACTGACCTGAATGTTGGGATTTGGTGTGCTGAAATGGATCTATAACACCAGGGCTTGTAGGATAGATAACTCAACCCAAGCTAGGGAAACATGAGAACCAACCAAAATAAAACAATGAAAGTAAACCCACAATCACCATGGCTATCTAGGAAATGGGAAGGCTTGGAAATCCACTATCAATCCCAACTATCCTCAATGCTAATGGCAGATCATAACCAAAATCCACATGCATATGTGATGCATGCCAAAACAAGTGAAGGAAATATACATGTAAGTTGGTACCTGTAACAAAATCTAATGTAGTTGTTGATCATGATGCCCCCTTGCACTTTCTGCTCTTCCTTTTCCTTCTTACTCCAAAAATCTAATGCAGGAGCACCCGAATGATGAGGTGATAGCTGGGAGTTGGTTCTTGTTATCTTTTTAATTTTCTCATTCTATTTTGACAAGTAGAGAGGAAAATAGCTCAAATTTCTATTTTATTTAGTTTCATTTTGTGTTATTGTAAATGAACGCTGAATTAGCCATTTTTAGTTTTGAATTAGACAAGATAGGATTAGATAAGAATTAGTTTGAGGAAACTATCTCATAACTCAAAAAAATAGTTCCTCGAAATGTAAGAGGAACTGCCACTAATGTATTAAAAAGGAAACAAGAATGCAGAGTACAGGGTTAGCCAAGTTGAGAAGGGTTGTAAGCTTACAAGCAGACTATAAGGAAGGCCATTGGTGTAAGGTGAGCATACCATAGAGAGAGATAGAGTCTCGAAATGCTTCCTTTTTTTTTTTTTTTGTAATGTGAAAAGTTCAATTTAGAATCCTTGTATGTGTGCTTCAAATGATTGAGGACTAAGATTAATATGAATCATAAGTATATATATACACATATATATACTTGCAGGTGAATTCGGCGTGACCAAGGAGTTGAAAGCACACCTAGTGAAAACTTGCTCGCAACGCAGTGGAAGCATGAAAAGGCATGCAAACAGAGGAGTGCAAGTTTAAGGAGGTGACACTTAGGGGCTGTTAGATCCAACAGATTGACAATGGAGATTAAATCAGTGGGATTAGATAGGCGGCGGTAATAACCCTGACTACAGGTGATCGTCGATTGTGATAGAGCGATTCAACGAGGACTGTTGAATCTGTGGGAAAGATCAATGACAGAGGTTTAATAGGTGGCATTTGGTCGGTGATCATCGGCATATGCATCACTTAATTGCATCGCTAACTTTTGCTAGGAGTCTATTGGTGGAGGAGAATGGACATAGGTGAAAGGTGAACCCGACGATATTTATAGGCCTTGATACATAGAATTTGAGATCCAGCCTAAGTGGTCGAAGCGGGATTTTCTTTGTATTCCCGTGTTTTTTGTAATTCCCGATATAACAAAGGGAGTGGGATTTTAGTGCAAATGGCACACTTGTGGAGGCTTGATAGTGTAATCGCACATCGAGAAAGTGGAAGTCTTGGGTATTGTGACTCGTGGAAGGGCCGACGCCCGATTGCGATAAAGTGAAGCCTCGAGAACTATACCAAGCCTACGAATTTAGTGGGGTGATTGGATTTTACGCGTGTTTGTGCGTAAAACCATTATAAAGGATTTACTACCATAAAAGCGCTAATTTTAAGGATTTATACAATAAATCCAACAAACGAAAGGAAAGAGGGGGCAGTCACCTGTATATGGGCTTGAGGGCTTAAGGGTTCTCAAGGGATGGAAGAGTCTGAATAGGAAGAATTGGTGAAAGGAAAAGGTTGGGATATTGTGTGAAAACATTCCAAAATGACTGTTTAAGGGGGGGCCATAACCAATAAGGTTGAGAGATTGGCGCATGTTGTAAATTGATGGCATCGAAATCCAACTATGCCATACCCTCTAAGAATGCTCCAAGAAAAATATAGGTCTCCAAGAGTATGAGAGAGAGGGAGAATAATGAGAGAGCTCTGAAACTAAAATGACAAAAGGTTACCAACTGATCCTTAGAAGACTATTCGTGAATGAGGCCTCTATTTTCTTCATTTTCCATTATTTTCCATTAATTTCCTCCACACATGCAACCTATGAGCGTTCACCTCCCTTTTCTCCTAATTTCCATTATTTTCATAAATAAATGTGCCAAAATGCCATTTTTCATTTCCAAAGCCTTATTCATTGCCTTTACCAATTTCCTTAGCCATAAACAATCACAAGTGATCCCCATCACTAGTATGTTTCCCAACATTCATCTTGGAATAAGTGTCACATCATCTGTGGTTATTATTTTGCCTTTATTTACTTTTATTGCATGGAATTTTGACCAGGGATGTTACAACCTCTAATAGGGTCTACAACAATCCAATATTATGCCTTCAAGAAATTTTTGCGATAGAGATTTCATTGTAAAACAATCTTAGTACTGTCCCTCCAACCAAAGTCTCCAAAAATACTTCACTGATTGCAATATTGTTCCTACAACAATAAAATTATGTGACTTCACAAAGGTCTGTAGCCAAGTCTCACTACGGTTTTGAATTTTTCTTCAGAAATTCCACCACAATTTCAAAAAGGAATGTAAGTCTATGCCACCATAGTGTGCGTTCTTCCTTGATTGTAGGTCTCCAAATGCTAGAACAAATCCTTCACCAGTTTTATCCCTCCATAGGTCTAAGTTCAGCAAGGTTTTGAAATTATAGGCCTAAAATAGGCTAAAATTGTAGGTCTATAATAGGCCTACCATTGGACTGAAAATGCATACTAAAAATTAATCTTTGTTGTTCCAACAATTTCCTTAAAACTCGTCCTCCTTAACTTCTTCTGCATTTCTATCCCAGATCCGAGTTGCCTCTTATTTTGTTGCTTGACCAAATTCCTTTTAAGATCAAATGGGAAGCGTTTAACATTATATTTATATTTGTTTGATCCTATAGTGAAGGGACATGTCTATTTGTTGAGGGAGTCAACTCAAGTCGACTAGTAGACTTTGTACTTTTTTAACATACATAGATTTCAAGAAATAATATATCCATAACAACTAGGAATTAGAGAGAAAGTACTCGTTAGAAGGCCCTTAAAGCCCTATATTATCTTATGTAAGAGGAATATCAATATTTTGTTTCTAATGTCACAAATAAATTATTATTTATGAAAATAAATAGAATTTTGTGATAGCCCTTAGGGATTTATGGTATAATTATCTAGAATATGGATTTATGATTTGGATATTACAATCAAGAATAAGGTACCATCATCATGGACCGAGGGAATTAGGGTTAGGGATTCTTAATCATAGAGATATAGGGTATAAGGATTAATCTATTAGGGTTAGGGAATCAAATTTAGTGCTAGGGTATCATCATTTTCATTAACAAGTGCTAGGGTGAATAACACAATGCATCCATTGCTTAGATCATCTTATGGTTTCATGATATTATGGATTGCTTAAACACACTTATGGAATCATATAACATACTAGTGTTTACATCAACAACTCTATGAATTGGCATCAAATTGATATGGATTTTCTAGTGTTTCATCATATGGCTTCATTAATGCATTTGGAAACTAGAGTTATCATCTTCAACAATTCAGGTTTTACACTTAGCATTTTATTCCTCGGGTTTTCACGTAGGATCCTAGGGTTTGTACCTAAGGTTTCATATAGGACATGCTTCAATAATTCACCTAGGTTGCCATCTTATTGACATCAATAAAATTTTTATGTAACAATCTCCCTCTTTGTCATTTATGGCAATACTCTCCCCCTTTCAAAATTCTCGATCCCTTTGACATCAATGGAAACTTCTTCATATGTTGCTCCCCCTATCATTTTACTACTCCCTTGACATTGTGATACTCCTATTGTCATCATGTTGGTATTCTTGGCATAGAGTTTCTTCTGCTATCATAGTATTTGACATGTGTTCCCCCTAATATTATGTATTATATTCTTAAGATGTAGAACCTTGGTGGAACAAATTTTTTGTATGTGATGCCCTAATTTGATCAACAACATGGATTGATGCCTTGAGAATTCAATGCATAAGGTTGAGAGATTGGTGCATGCTATAAATTAATGGCATCATTTTGGTATCAAAGGAGGTTCTTCCTTTCTCTCAGTAAAGATGGAGGTACGAAGAAGGGGTCAAGGAAGAGTCGTCAGAAGAGCAGTAGATGAAGGATTAAGAGAAGAGATTAGAAGCCTGACTACATGTTTGGTAGCATTGGAAGGTGGAGATGATAGTGAAGAGGAAAACATGGCCATGACAGAAGGGTCAAATGATGAAGGGCCATAAATTAACCTATTAAATTTAGTTTTGTTGGCTAGCAGCAAGCCAAAGCCAGAGCTCTCTAATTATGGTGGAAGTTTGTCCATAGAGGCACTATTAGACTGGATAAGTGAATTAGGTAAATATTTTGAGTATGAAGAAATTAGTGAAGATAAGAGGGTCAGGTTTGTTGTCACAAAATTGAAGGGACATGCAGCATTATGGTGGGATAGTGTACAGGCGGAAAGGAGGAGATTAAACAAACCCTTGACTAGAAAGTGGGTCAGGATGGTTGCGAAAATGAAGAGAAAGTTTCTGCCTAAATACTATCAGATTGCCCTTTATAGAAAAGTATAGAACCTGAAACAAAGAATGATGTCTGTGAAGGAATATACAGAATAATTTTATAAAATTAACCTGAGAGCCGGTTATGTTGAAGATACCCCTGAGAAGACAACGAGGTTTGTAGATGGCCTACGGGTGGAGATTCTAGACAAAGTTAGCATTCTTTCCCCTAAAACCATAGAAGAAGCTTATCAGAGTGCTTTGAAGGAAGAGGAAAAGATTGCTAGGAAACAAAATGCCAGGAGAGGACGTGGTTTTGGTAGAGGTTGAGGACAAACCTTTGGCAGGGGTAAGACTGCTAGTAGTAATGAAGAGGGTAGTAGTTTGAAGACTTCGGCACAGAATGAAAGGGAAGGTAGCACTAGAGGAGGAAGGCCATACTAGCAAGGAAGAGGTAATGGCAGAGGTAGAGGAAATTCCTATCAGTGTTACAAGTGTCACAAGTGGGGACACAGGTCCTTTAAATGTCCTGAAAATGAACAAATTGGGCAGATGGGAGCATATAAGCCCAATGAAGCAGAGGCACCACCACAGGAGGTGGAGAATATGCCAGAAACTAAGGAAGCCTTGGTGTTGAACAAGATGTTATTAAAACTAGCCAAGGAAGTAGCTGATCAGACATAGAGGAAAGCATTTTTCCAGATTGTGCGTAAATCACATGGAAAATGTTGTAAATTGATTATTGACAGTGAGAGTACCGATAATTTGGTAGCTACAGAGATGGTGGAGAAACTAGGTTTGAAGAGAGTAAAACACCCAAGTCCATATAGGGTGTCGTGGTTGCAGAAGGGACACCAACTGTTAGTTGATGAACAATGCAAGGTGGATTTTTAGATAGGAAAGTACAAGGATAAAGTGACTTGTGACATAATGTCGATGGATATGTGCCATATTCTACTAGGCAGACCATGGCAGTACGGTAGAAAGGTAGCCCATGATGGAGTGGAAAATTATTACAAATTTGTCAAAGATGGGATAAAGCATACCTTGGTACCTATGAAAGAAGCCAAGGAAGGAGAGGAGACAACATAAACAAGTGGAACGAAAGCATTACTACTAGGAGGAAAGGAGTTTCTGTGATAGATTGAAGAGGGTGAAATGGGTTATGCAGTTGTGAGAAGTCCAAGAGCAGTGTTAGTACATACCAACCTTACTGATTTACCAGAAGAGATATAGAACATGCTACAAGAATTTAGTGATATTGTGGTAGATGATCTACAGGACAAATTACCACCGAAGAGGAGCATCAATCACCATATTGATTTTATTCTAGGAGCTAGTTTGCCAAAAAAGGCTGCCTACTAGATGAGTCCAAAGGATAATGAATAAATCCAGAAGTAGGTGTAGGAATTTTTGGATAAAGGACTGATTTGGGAGAGTTTAAGCCCTTGTGCAGTTCTGATTGTTTTAGCTCCCAAGAAAGGAGGTGTGTGGAGAATGTGCACAGATTCCCGGGCCATTAAAAAGATTACTATCAGATACGGATTCCCATTACCTTGAATGCATGATATGATGGATTCTCTCAGTGGAGCATCATGCTTTTCAAAGATAGACC
>APFE031211196.1:0-10292 GCA_000404065.3 Pinus taeda | reverse complement strand
TCCATTGCACTATAAATTGAGGCATTGGGTTAGTGGCTAGGGAGGTTAGAAGCTGAACATTTTTTAGGGTAAATGCTAGTGAAATCAAGACTTCCTAGTTGAGCTTAAGAGGAAAGATCACACACCTTTTTGGCTTCATTGGGGAGTGAGTGAAGCTTGTCAAAGTAGAGGAGACTTCTTGTTGGACCCTGGGAGGAGCTTGTACAGCGTCAAGGAAAAGGTTGTAAAGTTCTTCTTCTTTTGAATTAATACAATCAGACTCATTTTTCTCAACAAGTATTTCATGTTATTTGTTTCATGGACTCCTTGACTTTCATGTTAAATATGTTTTATGATATTGGCTTTTCAGGTGCTATTTAATTTGTTTGCCTTGTTTGTGTTTGCAGGTTCGCAAAAAAGGAACTCATTTGGATCAAAGGAGCGAACGCATCCCCAAACTTGCGTTGGACATAAGGTAGGCCTTAAACACACTTGTTTGCCATTATTTATAAAATCATATTTAGAGAAAGATAGTGTCTGGTTGGTTTGCTTGTCATTAGGTCTTCTTTAGATTCTAGGAAGGTCTATCTTGTCCACAAGATCGACTCATTCTGCGTGACAAAATACTCGCAGAACCACTCTCTATGGGGAGTGAAGTGAAAAGATGGACCTGAGTCAATCAACCATGCCTCATGATCTACATGTGTACTTGAAGAATCCAAGTACACATCCCCACCTTCATCTGAGGTTGTTTTCACCTCTACAAAAGAAGCATCGTCAAATACCTTTCCTTTGTCAGGAGCTTTAGATTTACAATCCCTTTTGTAGTGCCCTTCCTTTCCGCATTTCCAACACACCACCTTTACAACTTTTCCTAGAGATTTAGATCTCCCTCTAGATTTAGATCTCCCACTCGATGACTTATTTTTGTTTCTGTTCTGAGACCGTCCTCATATAGATAAGGAATCACCATTCTGGCTCTCCATATTTTCCATCTCATCTCCTCCGTCAGCAAGGATGAGATTATTTCATCAAACTGTACCAAACCTTGACCACTAGATTTTCTGATCCACTTTCAGGAACCACAGAACTGTTGCACCGATCAACAACAATGCTACCTTGTAGCTTGTACATAGTTCCAATCCAAACTCCCCACATCAATACCAGTGCTCCCTGAACCATCTTGCAAGTATCTTTCTCGAACATCATTTTCACACCTGCATCATCCAGCTTGCTTACAAAAATCTGAATTTCTGGCCAATTCAGGAATATGTAAAACACCCGGAAGTGTTCGAAACCTTTCACCTTACAACTTCAACTTGAATTTTCCATGACCAATGATTCTAGCCTTCCTGTCATCCCCTAAGAAGACATCACCACCATCATATTTATCATACTCGCAGAACCACTCTCTATGGGGAGTGAAGTGAAAAGATGCACCTGAGTCAATCAACCATGCCTCATGATCTACATGTGTACTTGAAGAATCCAAGTACACATCCCCACCTTCATCTGAGGTTGTTTTCACCTCTACAAAAGAAGCATCGTCAAATACCTTTCCTTTGTCAGGAGCTTTAGATTTACAATCCCTTTTGTAGTGCCCTTCCTTTCCGCATTTCCAACACACCAACTTTACAAGTTTTCGTAGAGATTTAGATCTCCCTCTAGATTTAGATCTCCCACTCGATGACTTATTTTTGTTTCTGTTCTGAGACCGTCCTCATACAGATAAGGAATCACCATTCTAGCTCTCCATATTTTCCATCTCATCTCCTCTGTCAGCAAGGATGAGATTATTTCATCAAACTGTACCAAACCTTGACCACTAGATTTTCTGATCCACTTTCAGGAACCACAGAACTGTTGCACCCATCAACAACAATGCTACCTTGTAGCTTGTACATAGTTCCAATCCAAACTCCCCACATCAATACCAGTGCTCCCTGAACCATCTTGCAAGTATCTTTCTCGAACATCATTTTCACACCTGCATCATCCAGCTTGCTTACAAAAATCTGAATTTCTGGCCAATTCAGGAATATGTAAAACACCCGGAAGTGTTCGAAACCTTTCACCTTACAACTTCAACTTGAATTTTCCATGACCAATTATTCTAGCCTTCCTGTCATCCCCTAAGAAGACATCACCACCATCATATTTATCATACTCGCAGAACCACTCTCTATGGGGAGTGAAGTGAAAAGATGCACCTGATTCAATCAACCATGCCTCATGATCTACATGTGTACTTGAAGAATCCAAGTACACATCCCCACCTTCATCTGAGGTTGTTTTCACCTCTACAAAAGAAGCATCGTCAAATACCTTTCCTTTGTCAGGAGCTTTAGATTTACAATACCTTTTGTAGTGCCCTTCCTTTCTGCATTTCCAACACACCACCTTTACAAGTTTTCGTAGAGATTTAGATCTCCCTCTAGATTTAGATCTCCCACTCGATGACTTATTTTTGTTTCTGTTCTGAGACCGTCCTCATACAGATAAGGAATCACCATTCTGGCTCTCCATATTTTCCATCTCATCTCCTCCATCAGCAAGGATGAGATTATTTCATCAAACTGTAAGGCAGTTGCATTGCTACCTATTGCAATAACCAAACTATCCCACAAATCTGGTAGAGAACACAACAAACTAATGCACTTATCTTCATATGAAATTTTAATATCAACATATAATAACTGACTTACGACAATATTAAATGTGTTTAGATGCTTTGTCACTAAGCATCCATCATTCATCCTTAGGTTATACAACTTTTTCCATAGGAATAATTTATTCATTAGAGACTTAGATTGGTACAAAGTCCCTAACTTGAGCCACAAAGCCTTATTTGTAGCTTCCCTTGATATATTTAGCAATACTGAATCTGAGACACACAATCATATTGTGCTCTATGCCTTTCGATCCAACTTCTTCCATTCTTCATTGGACACTCTCATTGGTTTAGTACACGGATCTACTGTGATCCATCGATCTTTATCTACCAACAGATCCTCCATCTTGAGTTTCCATGACTGAAAACTTTGACCATTAAATTTCTCAATCTTTATCTTTCCACTGTTTGCCATTTTCTTTCACCACCAGAATCGACCCCACAGATCTCCCACTGAACAGGTTCTACCACAGGCCCGAGTGAAATCCCTCAGCAACAAATGCATCCCCTTCAAGCCAAAACAACTCTAATACCAAATGTAGGTTTTAACCCCTTACATAAATTACCTACATACAAATTCTAAGAATAGAAAATAAACGGCACGAGAGCATAACACATAAAACAAATATACACAGATATTTTCCCCTTGATCCCAAAATCGGGACTACCAGATTGATTTTTTTTCATTATGTTCCTTTCAATGTTACAATACATATATATACATGCCGAAGCATCCAATACCATGGACTGAAAACCATCATGCCCAAAACCATGTGTAAAAACCATGCACAAAACCATAGGTAGGTTTGCCCCACCTAATATAGGGTCCAAAAAAAATTTCCCCGGGCATTGCCCCCAACCCCGTAGAGGGGGGCTACCTGCCCCCCTCAAACCCCCTCCGAAAGGGGGGCTGCTACCCCCCCATGACCCCCCTACTGTGAAATTGGAACAATGAAGGGGGGGCTCTGCCATCCCCTATAACCCCCTAGTTAACTTGAGGAGATAGTCATGGAAAGAATATAACAAAACCCAATAGATAATGCTCCTGATGGACACCACATAGTTAGAAAGATTGGCAAGGATAAGGCAAGAACAAGGCATGAGATGAGACTCACTGCACAGATAGGAGACTATGAGATGGACCAAGTTATTCTGGATTTGGGGTCTGAGGGGAACGTTTTTCCTATACAGACATGGGAGAGCATTGGGATACCTGCGCTACACTGGTCTCTGATTCAAATGAGGATGGAAAACCAATAGAAGACTATTCCTATGGGACGACTACATGGAATCACCATAGATATAGAAGGTACGAGTGCACTGGCTAATTTTGAAGTGATAGAATTTTTTGATGATAGCAATCCATACTCTGCGCTCCTTAGAATTGACTAGGCCATCGATATGAACGGAGTCATCAACTTGAAGAAGCGGACAATGTCATTTGAAAGGAAATCGCTCTGTGTTGTAGTACCGTTGGACCCTGTAGAAGGACCACACTATATTGAAACGGTCTGCGACTATGAATAAAGCGATGATGATTTGGATCAAATCTACAAAATAATGGTGCTAGGCCAATACTGGATTAATCCGACAGCTGATGGAAAGATTGCATAGGACTGCAAAAGTTCCTATACCTCGGATTCGGATGAAGAATTGGAACACTGGAAGAATAGGCTGCATGAAGTATCTACACTGTGTTGCAACATGATGACCAAATCATTGCGCTGTGTGTCATAGGAGGTAAGAAATTTACCTTATTACGATGGTTTAATTGATGTAGATAAATTTTTGGATGTTTTTGAAAGAGAATTCTTGGAGGATCATCGCTTTCAAGAGCTATATTTGGTGCTGCACGCTACGCCTACATGGTGGTGGGGTACACACAAGGAAAACTTTGATGAATGCCACGAGTATAGGAGGATGATGAGGTTGCAATTTTGTCACCCTAAAATGTGATTAACTGAGAAATATGATGGGAGAAATGATCTGCGTGATCATTTCGAAAAGTGGACTAAAGTCTACGGAACAGAGCCGAAGCCAAAGTGGGTGTATTTTTTGTGTCACACTCTAGATATAATCCATATGAATTGGTACCTAGAAATGGAGCTCCATCACAGCACCGCAGAGTGGGATATCTTAAGGGAGGGATTCTTGATGACCTTCAGTTTTGACGATGGGTTCAGAAGCATTTATAAAGCTCTGCAGGAGGTTAAGGTGGCAATCATCAGAATTCCTCAGGATCCTTTGGAATTGATTCAACCAAATTGGAGCACCTAGTTGCGCCTTACGTTGGAATGCTATAATGTGACTGATGAGGGGGAGGAGGAATATCCAAGGAATATTAATATCCCAGAGGTAGAAGGCCACCGCGAGGTCAAACTTCCATAGATAGAAAATCTGAACTTGACCGTGTCATTGAAGACTAGGAAAGTGAATATTGGTATTGAAGCGGAGCCAAGATTTGCAAAGATTAGGGATTAATGGGATGATTCCATGGTAGATAAAATTTTTGAGTTTCTCTGCAAATACCAAGATTTTTTTCCTACAAAACCTTCAGACCTAAAATGCATCATAGGTGTTTTGGGTGTATTGAAAATAACTTTGAAGCCAAACGCGAAGCCTATTAAGCAGAGGCCATATCACCTTAATCCAAAATACAAGGAAAAGTTTTGCTTGGAGTTAGACAAGATGCTTGAAGCAGGAATTATCAAACCAGTGGAAGAATCTAATTGGGTGAGCCTGAGGGTGGTTCAGTAAAAGAAATAGAAGGGGGAAATACAAATTAGACCTTAGGAAGCTTAATGATGCCTACATCCATGATCCTTTTCCGACACTGTTTACTGATGAGGTACTGGATAATGTTGGAGGGTAGGAGGCCTACTCATTCACTGATGGGCTCTCTTGATACCATTAGATTAAGGTCACGCCGAAAGACAGGAGGAAAACAACCTTCGCGTCAGAATGGAGTTGTTTCTAGTATACGTTAATTCCATTCAGACTCAAAAATGCATTAGCGATATTCTCTTGCGTAGTCATCATGGTGTTCAAAGAATTTGCTCACAAGTTCTTGGAGGTGTATTTTGATGATTGGACCTTGTTTGGGTTATTAAAGTGCCATGTAGCTAGTTTACGCTTAATGTTGGATACATGCCAAAGATATCAGATCATGCTGAACCTGAAGAAGTGCTTGTTTTGTGTCCCCTTTGGGATTTTACTGGGTCATGTGGTATGAAAGAAAGGACTAATGGTGGACCCTACCAATATCACAATAATATTCAATTTGGAGGCCCCAAGGAGTGTCAAACAACGGTGCACAATGCTGGGCCATACTAGATATTATCGAAAGTTCATTAAGGCGTATGCTTAGATTACCATGCCTAAGGAGAAGCTATTGAAGAAGGACACTACATTATGTTGGGATGAAGAATGTCAGCGTAGTCTGTATGTATTAAAAGAAAAGATGGTCACCGCACTAATATTATTCTTCCTATCTTGGAAGAAGGAATTCCATGTACATGATGATGCATTGTGTATTGCGTTGGGAGCAACGTTGACTCAGGCCAGTGAAGGAGAGATGGATCATCTTATAGCCTTTGAAAGTAGGAAATTGACAAAGTTTGAGAAGAATTACTCAATCACAGAGCGCAAAGGATTGGCTATGGTGTACACGCTCCAAAAGTTCAAACACTATTTGTTCGGCAGACATTTCAAAATGTACACGGACCATTTTGCCTTGAAGTACTTAGTCAATAAGCCTATCTTGGGGGGAATACCTGCAGATGGTTGTTGTTGTTTCAAGAATATGCCTTTGAGGTTATTTGTAGCCAGGAAGGTTGAATGCAGGAGTTGACCATTTGCTGCGCATTGAAATAGGGGAGGAGCCTACTAACTCGGAGGAAGGACTACCCGGTGCACAACTCTTCGCGGTGCGCATAACAGATAACTATTTTGTAGATATTATCCACTTTTTGACTATAGGGATGGCTCCAGAAGGATACACTAGCCAACAAAAGAAGTAGTTAGTAGTGCACACAGCAGACTTCTCAGTAATTGGAGGAAATTTATATAATATGGGTTCAGATGAGATATTCTGACGGTATGTACCCGATTTTGAATGAAGTAACATCTTGGTTGAAGCTCATGGAGGATCTATGGGAGGAAATTATGCAGGAAAAGTGATAGCACGGAAGATTTTGCGCGCAGGGTTTTGGTGGCCTACATTACATAAGGATACCAAAGCATATGGTAGGGCATGTAATGGATGTCAAAGAATAGGTAGACCATCATGGAGGGACAAGTTACCATTAAATCCCCAGGTGTCATTGTAGCCATTTGAGAAATGGGCAATTGACTTTGTAGGGCCGATTCAGCCTCCAAGAAAGAAGATAGGGGCATGTTATATCATCACTGTGACAGAATATTTGACTAGATTGGCGGAGGTACAGCTGGTGGAGGATTATAAAGGGGTCACGACAACAAATTTCTTGTTTGAATATGTGTTAACTAGGTTTGGTTTCCCAAAAGTATTGATGAGTGATCGCAGTACACACTTCCTCAATGAAATGATCTGCGCACTGACAGAAGAGTACACCATATCATCCTCAAGATAATGGAATAGTTGAGGCCTTCAGTAAGATTTTGAGGAACATGCTAACAAATATTTGCAATGCGTAGCGAAATGATTGGGATGTGCACATGCCGACAGTGTTGTGGGAATATAGGACTACTTTCAAAAAGCTAATAGGTCAGACACCTTTTTGGTTGGTATATGGCACAGAAGTTGTGATGCCCATGGCATATATCATGCCTTATCTATGAATAGTGGCTTTCACAGGAATGATGCACCACAGAGCCTTGGAAGAGTGGCTCGCGTAGCTGATGGAGCTAGAAGAAGGCATATTCTTGGTTGGATTCCATTAGCAAGTCCAAAAGGAACGTGAAAGGGCTTGGCATGATCGCCACATCAAGCTTGGCAAGTTCAATGGTAAATGATTTGGTGTTATTAAATGATAGTAAGTTTTCTAAGTTTTGAGGAAAGTTTCGGATGCACTGGTTGGGGCCATATGTCATTAAAGAAATCACAAATGGGGGCGCGGTTCAGCACACAAACCTGAACGGAGAACCTTTTCTGGGAAAGGTGAATGGAAGTTAATTAAATATGTATGAAGGAGATCTGGCTCAATGACTATATGATGGTCGGATAGTATTAGTGCTCCAGGAAGCTGTAAGGGAGTGCGGGACTATAAAATACACTGCTTAGTTTTAGGGACTATGCGATAGGGGGGCTGCATGAAAAAGGGCAATGTCACGGTACCAGAAATCGCGCAAAGGAAGCTACGCTATGGAGGGAGATACTATGTAGCATAGCCATAAAGTGATCATTAGAGTCTGTTCATGATTTGGCATCCAGGAGATGGTTAAGAGGAGCAGGTGGGTGGCATTTAAGGCTGAAATCTTTGGATATCTACCACCAAATCAACATTAATGGATGAATTTTGGGGGGAACGATTAGATTTGAATTAAAATTCCCCTACAAATTACGTGTGTCAGTCCGAAAGAGAACACTTTGCACTCTTAGAATTTTTGGGTTGTGTTTTCTATTGTGTATGAATTGTGTGTTCTTCGAAGATTTGGTCGCAAGCCCCGCATTTGATAATCTGTCCGAGTCATCCAAGAAATTCATTTGCGACATCATGGTAGGACCAGGTCCCACTGAGATTGTAAGCACTAGAGGAACTGTCACCTCCAAAGGAGCTGCTCTAGAGGTTGTGAGCATAGAGTCTCTAGCTCCTATGCTTACGGTGCCAAGGTCACCTAGACTGAAGCCTCCACCAGTGCGAAAGACCCAAAATTCAAAGAAATACAAGAAGAAGAGGCTGGTGCCAGTGTGCGAGTCACATAGGAAGCATTTTGCTACCCAGTCATAGAAGAAGGACAAGCAACCTGAGAAGGTTGTAGATTTGGAGGCTGAAGAGGGCACTGAAGATATAAATGTTAAGGGCATGGAGCCCATCACCAAGTTGTTGGAATATATCCCCCAATGGAAAGGGAATACAAAGGTCACCAAGGACCCAAACTCGGAGAAGTTCGTCATTCACATGCCCCTATTTCCAAAAAACATAACCTTTGAAGGTCCGCGCTTAGCGCGAGTTCCCCTTTTAAAGTGTTATGAAACAAGCTCACAAAAAGATAGAAAAGATACTTGAAAGCCTTAGAATTCAGCCTCTTCGAGGGGCAACCTCCTTTACATTACACAAATGAACAATTCTTGGATTATTCAAATGACAAAACCTCCTTTCTATATATAGGAGTCTAAGGAATCACAATATAACCCAGCTAACCTAACAATGATAATATAAAGGCACAAAAATAACAGTAGAGGGATTCTATGGGGCACAGTAATAACAATATGGGTACAATAGGGGCACAACAATATTAATAAGGGATACAGCTACAATAGTAATGGGGTAATCACTAGTATTATAGGGACTTAACATGCCCCTCTCCTTCAAAAAAGTGTTGTCCTCAATGCTTTAGTAGTTCTGGATGCTTATGTATAAAATTCTCATCCTCCCAAGTGGAATATTTAGCGAATAAGTTCTTCCTCTTGATGAGATAATCCAAAATTGATTGATTTCATAGCATCAAGTTCTTGTTTCTGTGACTGTTTTCGGTTCCAATATAATTTTTCCTTCCTTGTCAAGTTCTGGCAATATTGTTTGAACTGGGAGCTTGTCACCTATAACCTTGTTTAAACATGAAACATGGAAAACTGGGTGTACTCGAGAAGCTGCAGGAAGCTCCAATTTGTATGCCATAGTACCAATCTTTTGCAACACCTTGTATGGACCATAATACTTTGGTGATAATTTATTATCCTTCTTAGCTTGCTGAGGGACATTTGTTTATATGGTTGTAGCCGTAGGAATACCCAATCACCTACATCAAAACTTCTTTCACTGTGATGTTGATCTACCTATTATTTCATTCTATTTTGCGCCATCACGAGGTTATCCTTTAAGAGTTGAAGGACTTGTTGTTGATGCTCGATGTGATGTTCCACTGCTTGAACCTTAGAATTTTCTCTTAAATTTGATGTGATGGATGGTGGCTGATATACATAAAGTGCCATAAATGGGATCATTTTTGTTGCTGTATGGAAGGAAGTGTTATACCACCATTCAACCAGAGGCAAACATTTGACCCATTGGGTCTGTTTATCAGATACAAAGCAACGAAGATATCCTTCCAAACATTTGTTTACTATCTCAGTTTTCCCATCAGATTGAGGATGATAAGATGAGCCATTAGCTAACTGAGTACCGAGACAAGAAAATAATTATGTCCAAAAATTTCTAGTGAAAATGGGATCTCTGTCACTTACAATAATCTTTGGGTTTCCATGTAGCTTTGAAATTGTTTCCATAAATGCAATAGAAACTGTACTGGCTTTAAATGGATGTGATAATTCACAAAAGTGTGCATACTTGGTAAGTCTGTCAACTACCACCATGATGACACTCTTTCCCTCAGACTTTGGTAAACCTATGATAAAATCCATTGAAACCTCCTCCCAACGTTGGCTTGGAATGGATAAAGGTTGTAATAGACCCGGTGTCTTAATTGTTTCAACTTTATTTTG
>APFE031211170.1:100265-120163 GCA_000404065.3 Pinus taeda | reverse complement strand
TATGTAGGCTCTGATTATGTTATGACCCCTTAGACTCCTATATATAGAGAGGGGGTATTCTCATTTGAATCATCCAAGAATTGTTAATTTATGTAATGTAAAGGAGGTTGCCCCCTCGAAGAGGCTGAATTCTAAGGCATTGATCTATATTTTCTATCTTTTATTGAGCTGGTTTCATAACAGACAACTACTTCAAAGTCACACTCCTAAAATAACAACATCCATCTGCAAATGCTCCCCCCCAACGTCAACTTGTTAACTAAATATTTCAACGTAGAATGGTCTGTGTACAATTTAAACTTGTTTCCAAAAAGACAGTGTCAAAACTTATGTAGAGCATATACCATTGCTAGCCCTACCCTCCCCGTGGTTGTGTAGATTTGTTCAACTGTGGACAAATTTCTACTAGAAAAATCAATTGGATGGTTTAGGTCTCTCTCTCTCTCTTGGTTGCGTGAAAACCACCCCTAAGGGTATGGATGAGGCATCCACATGCACATGGAAATCCTTCTTCCAATCTGGAAAAATCAAAATACGTGGAATGACCAGCTTATCTTTCAGGGTATCTAATGCTTGTTGACATTCTTCTTCCATTGTGTCAGAATATTAGATCTACTAAAGTAGTTATCTATCTAAGAAACCAACAATATATCAACATATAAATAAGAATAGAAAGAGAACAAGGAAAAATAATACAACGGATGTATGTGCTTCACCCACCCAATTGGGCTACATCCATGGGAAGGTTGTCTTCTATTATCTCCAGAAATATCCTACAATGTTACAAAGCGAGAAAACCCGATACAAATGGAAGTATGCTGTGAGCACATGATAAGATCTGGTGGTATCACAAAATGATATATTTTTTAAGAGGCTCCCTTGATCCTATTATACCTAGAGATGTGGAGGAATTACTCTCACATATTAAATGTGGGATAATATAATTCTCCAAATATAACACCTCTTTATATAATAAATGGATACAAGAGTATACAATGCCATAATAAATATGGGATATAATGTATTACTCTTTTACACAAAATTGTGGACAACTTCTGACATTATTACCTTCCAAGGAATATAATATATTCCAACACTCCCCCTTAATAATGACTAGGAGTGCCCATCCTAACACTAAGGAAGGAAGAAGTCATTATTGCTCCCCCTTGATGACAACTTCCCTCATCCCAAGCAAAGAACGAAGATGCACATACTTCACTTCTGTCAAGGATTTGGTGAAGATATCGGCTACCCGCTGCTCGGTAGGACAATACTCCAGAGAAAGAATACCATCAATGACAAGACCTCGAATATAATGAGCATCAAGGTTGAGATGCTTCATATTGGAGTGATATATTGGATTATAAGCAAGCTTAGTTGCACCCTAATTGTCACATTTCAACACAGTGGACGATTTTGGAACCAGACCAAGCTCGGTAAGAACATGTTGTAACCAAATGGCTTCTTTAGTTGCTTTTTTGGCTCCTCTATACTCTACTTCACATGAAGATAAAGAAAGAGTCTTTATCTTCTTGCTGGACCAAGAGATCGAACCTGAACCAAGTTGAAATATGTAACTAGCAGTTGATCATCGATCAAAACTGTCACCTACCCAATAACCAGAGAGTAAAATTGTAGCACAACTCGAATAAAATACACCATCATGCAATTTCCCCTGTAAATATCACAGAATTCTCTTGGCTACCTACCAATGACTTTCAAAAGGTTGTTGCATGAATCGAGAAACCATACTAACCACAAAAGAGAGATTTTCTCTGTTGTGAGTTAAATATATCAAACTACCAATGAGCTAGCGATAAAGAGTAGCATCAACTAGTGGAGTGGTACACTCAACAGTTAACTTTACACTAGATTGAAATGGCATAAAAGTAGGTTTACAATCACTCATATGGAAACGAACCAATTAATTTGTCACATACTTAGGCTGAGAGAGAAAAATACCATCAGCCATATGCTAGATTTGAAGAGCCAAGAAATAGTGCAATGTACCAAGATTCTTCATCTCAAACTACTTCTGAAGAGAAATTTTCATATCTTGAATTAATACAAGCTGGTTGTCAATGATAATTAGATCATCCACATATAAAACAATAATGAGGACATTATCACCAAAGTTCTTAACATACATATTTGGATCAGATATACAACGCTTAAAACCATTATTCAAGAAATATGAATCAATTTTATCATACCAAGCCCTAGATGCTTGTTTGATACCATATAAAGATTTGTGTAATTTGCATACTAAACTTGAGGATTTAGCAGAAATAAAACTAGGAGGTTGTTGCATATAAATTTATTCAGTAAGATCACCATTTAAAAAGGAACTTTTAACATCCATTTGATGAATTTCCCATTTATAAGATGCAGCAAATGATAAAATGGTTCTTATTGCATTCATTTTAGTAATAGGAGAAAAAGTTTCATTATAATCAATACCTTCAAGTTGATTAAAACCTTTTGCAACTAATCTAGCTTTATGCTTTTCGATTTGTCCTTCTGTAGTGAACTTAGTTTTATAAACCCATTTACAACCAACTAAATTCTTTCCTAAAGGAAGAGGAACAAGAGACCAAGTCTTGTTTCTCAAAAGAGATTCATATTCAACAGACAAATTTTGTTCCCAATGAGGCTTACCCTTAGCTTGAGCATAAGTAATAGTATCATCTATGGCCAAACTTTTGTCATAAGAGCAAAGTTAGATCTAGTTCAACGAGTGTCAAAAGGATTTCTGACCTCACTACCTGCAGATTCAAGAGTTTTATGAGCCCAAATAGGAAGAGTAGAAGGAATAGGAGTCACTTCAGGAGCTTCGTGAGTTTCAGGTGGAATACTTGAGGGAGAGGAAGAATTAAGATCAATGAGAGACACATAATTGGAAGAAGGAGCAACAGGTGGTATTGGTAAATTCAGGGTAACATGAGATTCTACAGACTTGGGTGGGGAAGATACTTCATGAAATTGAACATCCCTTCTAATTATGACACTTTGATTAGAAGGATAAAACAACATGTAAGCCTTGGAATTCTCATCATAACCAATTAAGATACACTTGTGAGAATTGGGTTCTAACTTTTTTCCATATTTCATCAGGAATATGAGCCCAATAGTCACAACCAAACACCTTAAAATTACTAATATCTGGTTTACATCCATTCCATTTTTCCTTAGGGTTAACATGCTTAACAGATTCAGTAGAAACTCTATTTAAAATAAAATTAGCACAACATATGGCTTCAGTCCAAAATTTATTATGTAGACCTTTAGAATAAAGCATACATCTAGACATTTCAACTAAAGTTTTATTTTTCCTTTCAGCAACACCATTTTGTTGAGGTGTGTAAGGACCAGTCTTTTGATATTGAATACCATGTTTAGATAAATATGAATCAAATTCTTGCTTGACAAATCCCCCCCCCACCCCGACAATTATCAGATTGCAAGGTTTTAATACTCTTACCAGATACATTTTCAACCATGGATTTAAATTCTTGGAATTTTACAAATGTTTCACTTTTATTTTTCAAAAAATAAACCGAAGATTTTGTCATCAATAAAGGTAAAAAAATAAATTGCATGAGATATTGAAGGAACTTCAAGAGGGCCACAAATATCACTATGAATTAATTGCAAAGGTGCTTTAGCACACCAGGATTTACCTTTATCAAACATTTCTCTATAATGTTTACCAAGAACACATCCTTCACAAACACCAGTAGTAGAAGAAATATTAGGAAAACCATGAACCATTTTAGTTAGCTTTTTCATTTAACCATAATTCAATTGACCCAATGTTTCATGCCATAATTGACCTAGTTCATCAGCATGAGCAACATAGGAATAAAAGGGTTGTCTCTTAGTTGAATTAAAACCAGCAAATTTATATAAAATTGTTGTATGATCAACAAGACCAGAAGAGACTACCTTGTAATTTCAGTTGATATCTTTAAGAACATATTCATCAGGCCAAGCTTCAAATTTAAAACCTTTCTGACATGCACGATAAATAGAAAGTAAGTTGATGGGAATGTTTTGAACATGAAAAACATCTTCCAATTGACCGCTAGCATGTTCATATTACCATAACCAATTACGGAAAGTTGTTTACCATCACCAATAGAAAATTTCTGAGATGAATGCTTATTAGTGTCATAAGATGTAAATAAAGAAGCATTACCAGTCATATGTTTAGAAGCACCAGAATCCATTATCCATTCCACATTAGTAGAATAATTGCTAGACGAAACAATAGATGCACATAAAGCTACTTGAGATTCATTAGAATTTTTCTTGTTAGTTTTAGTCATTAAATGTTTTGTTTTAAATCAATTCTTTCGGGATGGTTAATTTTACTACAATGCTTACAAGGATCATACACCTTCCTCCTCTTACTAGTTTCATGATGTTCATGAGAAGCATGACCATTATTATTAGTATGGCTAGAAGTGTGTGAATAAGTACCTTTAGCATTATTAAAACTTTTCTTAGGATTCTTAGTATGTGCCATAAGAGCTTTATTAGGTGATATTTGTCCGGAAGCAATTAACCTTTATTGCTCATTTATCAACCCTTTACAAAAATCATCAAAAGTAGGTTTCGTGGTACTTTGAGACAATTCAAGAGCCCTACTCCTAGTTTGGATGAACATGTCAAAACAAGATGGCAATTTTTGTTCTACAAGAATGATAAGAGCAGTGTCTGTCTTCTTGTAATATTTACCGTAATTATTTAAATTTTCATTTAAGGTTTTCAATTCAGAAAGATATAAGTATACTCTATCAAAATTAGTAGGATCTATCTCATGAATCTTCTTTTCAAGGTAATAAGCAGAAACATCATTAGATTTATTAAATAAAGAAGCAAGAATTATCCATACCTCAACCGCATTGTCTTCTTCCTCAATACTCACCTGAAGACTATCTGAAATCATTTGACCAATGAGACCTCTTGCTTGATCACACTTTTATTCCCATTTAATCAAGGCTTAAGCATCTGTAGGTTTCTTGTGTTCACCATTAACCAACCTCCATAGATTCTCACTCCTGAGAACATCAATCATTCTCCTTTTCCATGCAAGATAGTTAGAACTGACAAGTTCAAGAACTGAAGCTACTTTTGAAGTCATAATGATAGAAATTTTGACAATAAATATAAACCCAAATGTAAGAAATGACAAGAGAAAAAGTGGATATAAAACTGTTAATTTATGCAGTTCATTCTGTCGTCATCAGAAAACCTAAAAAAACTGTCAATCTTAAATCAGTGATAATTTTGCTTCCGGTACTCCATTTGAGCTGATTTGTTTTTTTAAATTGGGTAGCTTGGCAAGAGGAACCCAAATATTTACTCTATTGAGGGAAAGTCTACATAGAAGGTAACATATCTAACAAAAAACATTGGGTGTTAAAACAAAAAACACTCAATAATGATCCAAATGCTCATTATAACTAGTTTTCAGAAATGGCGCAACCACTCTGCATACACTTATGTGACTAAAATTCTAATCTGAACCCTTAGTCTACGAATATTCTGCCCTACAAAAAAAGGACCAAAAAACTGGACGAAAATCACAGATCTTATCATCGGAATATAGATCTCCTTGAGGAGAATCCAAAAACCATATAGATCTTACAGGAAAATAATCAAGAGCCCCTTGAAAAAAAAATCCTGCAAAAGCCTACATAACAAAGTCAAGGTTATGACAAAGAAAAACTCAAATATGTAGAATCATGCCTAGATATGAAAAGAAGCCTAATAGTGACCAGATAGAAAGAAAATCTACAAAAAATAATAAGTGCCTAGGTAACAAAAAATGAAGATACGCGTTGATGGTTAAATTCAAAGAAGATGCTAGATCATAATGCTATGGCTCTGATACTAAGTTAGAATATTAGATATACTAAAGTAGCTATCTATCTAAGAAACCAACAATAGATCAACATATAAATAAAACAGAAAGAGAACAAGGAAAAAGAATGCAACATATATATGTGGTTCACCCAATTAGGCTACGTCCATGGGAAGTTTGTCTTCTATTATCTCTATAAATCTCCAACAATCTTACAAAGAAAGAAACTACTAATAACTCGATACAAATGGCAGTATGTTGTGAGCACAGGATTAGATGTGATGCTATCACAAAATGGTATATTTTTTAAGACGCTCCCTTGACCCTATTATATACCCAAAGATGTGGAGGAATTACTCTCACATATTAAATGTGGGATAACATAATTCTCCAAAATAACACCTCTTTATATAATAAATGGATACAAGAGTATACTATGCCATAATAAATATGCAATATAATGTATTACTCTTTTACATAAAATTGTGGACAACTTCCGACATAATAAAAAGACAATATTACCTTCCAAGGAATAATATATTCCAACACATTGGAATTTCACTTCCTTCTTTAATAGCCTCTCTATGGGTATTGTAATGTGTGCATGTCCTTTGATAAATTTTCTATAGTACCCGGTGTGGCCCAATATTGCACATAATTGTTTGATAGCAATGGGAGGAGGCAAGTCTATTATTATTGCAATCTTGGCAAAGTTCACCAGCAACCCTTTCTTGCAAACAACATGTCCCATCATAACAAAAAATGGAGAGAAAAAGATACGTTCCTTTAAATTCAAGAAGTAATCGGTTACACTTATCTAGGATTAGGAGCAAAACCTCTATGTGTTTCTTTAGCAGACTGATCATAGTCCAATCATCCAAGTACACTTCCAAGAACTTGTGCATGAACTCCTTAAATGTTGCTACAACAATCTTAGAGAAAATTGCAGGGGTATTCTTTGATCCAAATGGAATTACTATGTACTGGAAACATCGTCACTTTGTAGAAAATGTAGTCTTATGTATGTCCTATTTGGCTATTTTTTTTTATGGTATCTTGAAAACCCAACAGTGGATGAATAAGCTTCCTAGACTCCAACATTTTCTAAGACCTCATCTGTAAAAGGGGTGGGGAAATTATCATGCACACATTCGTCATTAAGCTTTCTCATGTCTACATAGATTTTGATTTACCTTGCTTTTTTATTCTAGACCACCATGGGACTAATCCACTTTGATTCCTCTATTAGCTCAATCATTCTTACCTCCATCATTATGTCTAACTCCAACTTTATTCTTGTAAATTGGTTTTGTTGGAAATGATACTGAGAGGGGGGGTGGATCCGTATTATCAGATCAATAATCTAATTTTCAAAATTGATTTGTATACGCTACTTCAGCACAGTGAACTAGCGTGTATATGCAACTATACTTAATGAAACCAGTGTATATGCAGAGATCTTTTGATTTACCCAAATTATCATGTAGTGAACTTTAATCAGTATATCATAAATTCATTAGACAGTGCGATAAAAGCAGAATAAAGCATCAAGCAACACACATAAACACCAAGATATAAGGTGGAAACCCAATATGGGTGAAAACCACATGCTGCAATCGTCTCTTTTTTCTTTTAATAATAAGAGAATTCTATTTACAAATTTTGTACTAGTGCAGCCTTATACCAGTACGCAGGCTTCTACCTGTAGAAGGCTACAACCTTCTCTCCTTCTCCAGCTTCTACTGGAAGGGAGCTACAACCCCCTAGCTCTTGTACTAGCTAATATGTTTACTAGTACGTAGGTGCCAGCCTACAGAAGGCTAAAACCTTTTCCTTTCTTCCAAGGACCACATTTCATAAATTTTCAGACTGGATCCATCAACAACATAATTCAATCATCAAGTATATCTGCATCAACCAATCTCCTATTGAACCAACCACAACCAAATCAATCAATCACTTTGACAGCCCATCAATCTGATCATTCAGGATACTGTCACCAGAATACAATAATCAGAACCCAAGCCTGGACCCAAAACATTGCAACAGCAAACAGAAGCAACTAAAACATATTTTATAAGGTATACGCTACTTCCATGTGTCAAACCTGCATGCATACGCGCTTTCCTCAAGGTGAACCTATGCAAAGATCTGCAAATCAAATTTATGATGTATACATTGTCTCTATATGCAGAACCATCGTGTGTACGTGCCTTTTCTGAAGTGAACCTACGTACAGATATGTAAATGATGATTTAAATACTACAATAATTCCAGACTTCAATCATACCCAGATCATCACATTTATAGACTACAACATGCGCTAGTTATTTAGATAAATGATCAAACCACATAAAGATAATTCTCTTTAAGCCTTAATATCATTAGATCTTATCCTTCATCAAGCACTAAGGTTCGTCCTTGGTTCAGATCCAACAATGCACCATAACCCAATAACCTGCATACTAGATCTCACCCTTCATCAGATATTCAATACTTGAGTGTCTTGGCATAATGATCTTCTCCTCCTTTTATAGTTTTAGGCCTTTCCCAATACCATGGACCAAAACCATTTAGGACCAATACTTTGGACCAAATACCTAAGGTCAATACCTTGGAACAGATACCTTGGACCAATACCATGGATCAAAATACCATTGACTAAATACTTTAGACCAACAATTTAGTTTTCCAAGGTATACGCGCCTTTCCTTCTGTGAAAGTGCGTGTGTATGTATACATGATTTGTATACAGTGAACCCGTGTGTATATGCAGCTTGGCCAATGGTGAACCTGCATATACCTCTCTTTCTTCATTCTATGAAGTATGATCTGTAACTCTATGTTGCTAACCTGTTGCATTGTGATTTGTCATCTGAGTGAGTTGCCATCAAGGACAACACCTGTGTCATAATGCCAACAGGTTTCAACCTATAAGGTCTTTGCTTAGCAGGTATGGCATCTGGATTTAAGGGGATTTTCATTTCTCCTAATTTTCCTATTATCCCCTTCATTTCTACAGAAGTGTTGGGAATGGGTCCTTATATTCTCTCAACAGATTGGTCACTTTTTTCCGCTATCTCATCATCCTAATAATCTTCTATAATTTCCAATTTTAGATTTTGTGCAATGCCAATATTCACTATCTTTGTCTTAATGGGCTTGGAATAGTTTGTGTCTCCAACTTGGGTCCTCATACTATACACTCTCCTTTTATTTCTAGAGTTTGCAGATTTCTTGGGTCTTTATCACCATCAACTCTTGCTATAATATTGTAGCACTCCATAAATTATTTCATGTTCTATGAATTTTTATGTGATGGATACAGAAGTACTAAAGTGCACACAGTCTGACATTCTGGCGCAAATATTTTCCACTTTAATACCTTCAAGGATTTTTCTAGTGCAATATCCTCAGTACCAAAGTTGAATGTGGATTTGAAACTTGTGTCATGTTGTTTCACTCTACCATTCACCTGCACACTTCTAGCTCAACATATCAATTCTTAGGAATAACATCTAAAGTATGTAAAAAATTGTGTGCACATTCCTCCTATGGTATCCTTCTTCTATTATAGGAAGCAACACAACCTTCAGATGGGTTGTTGGACAATCCAACCCTATTTATTTCACTCCCATAACATATGATTCTAACCCAAAGCGAATACATAGTAAATGCTTACACTGTTTCTAGGTCTCTATGTTATTATTGTGTGCATCCCACCAGTGTACTGGAGTTGCTCTCAAAGCAACATCCAAAGCTAATAATATTAAAATATTAGGTATCTATAATTCAAATTTGTGTACCAAAGATAAAATAACAAATAAGCCATCATACCTTTTATGGTCTTGCACACCAGTCCCAATCCAATTCACTACACAAGTAATGTGCACACCCCTCGTCGTTGACACCTCATGCAATTTTTTCTACCAATTCTCCAAAACCCCTTCAAATTTTATGAGCAAGAACTAATATTATGCCAACTCAACACACCCTTTGTTGTAGGATTAACATAGTCCTCCCTCTGTATAGTTACATTGTAAATTTTATCCAAATCTTCTACATCTAGTTCATCCTATATAGGTTCCACGTACCTATCCCTTTCCCTGGGATCAAGTGGCACAATTACTCTGACATCCCTAGACTCAAATATCATTTGCCTCTTTTTCAAATTAATGATGGCTTGATTATAAAACACCCAGTTAATGCTTAACAGTGCAAGATATGGATCTGTGTCATCCACTACTTCTATGGCTTCAAAGTTTTTCAAACTCTTATCTCCAACAATATCCACCTCAACATTAAACAACCTACTAATGGGGAATATTTTGTATTGGTTTTCCAACCTTAGTTGAATAGGAGACCAAGTCAATTTAGGTTTCACAATCATTTCCCATGTCTTATTTGGAAGAATGTTTACATATGATCCTAGATCCAGAATAATGTTGTCCATATCATAATCACCTACCTGTGCATTGAATTTGAACTCCTGACTTGTCCTCTTTGGCATGCAAACTAATTAACTACACGTTATGTAGTGTGCACTATCACTGATTCTATTATTTGGCACACTAATCTATCAATCTAAAAATATTCTCTAGTGCACTTTCATTATTCAACCAGTCTAAACAACTTTTCAGGATGGTTTTAATAGGACTTCCCTCAATTTCAGGTTCTTTGGCAGTTGTTTTGTCATAAATGTAGGATATCATACACTAATACCTCTTCTTGAATTCCCCATTCTGATGCAACAATCTCTTTGCACACCTCCTTATATATTGTATTCTCTTTAAATGGATCAAATTTCAATGGAGAATCTATGACTTTCCTTACCCATTGTTGATTTGTATCGCTTGCTTTGTGGCATCCATCCCAATATTTATTCCTCCACATGTAACTACAACCACAAGCGGTAAATCTTTGTGTAGTTCAACAATGACCATTTGGACATTCTATCCTTTCTTCTCTTTCCATTTTGCAATCAATTGGGGGTAGTCTTTTGTTGCATGTTCAAGTGTTCTACAATAAGTGCAAGTTGAGTAAGGATTAGGGTAATCTCTTGCAAGATGTTTTGGATGTCCACAATTATATCAAATAATTAGATCTATGCCCCTTCCAAATTCTCCTCTTCCTCAGCCCGGTCCTCTGGGTCCTTTTCCCATCATTCCTTGACCTCTTCCTTGTTGATTATATGATTGATCCAAGTGGATCCAGACACCCTCAGGAGTCCAAGAGGGCTCAGAAATGGTCAAAATTAAAAGTGGTCATATCGATCTCAAACTAGGACCATATTGAAGTGTTTGTCACCGTGATTCTAACGGTATGAACAACGCTCAAATTCGAGCTTGTATCAGGGAGATAGAGGCAGCCAAATTTTTGGTCAAAATTGGACCAGTAGCAGGCTTAAAGATCCTACAAATTGACCAACACTTGGCGCATGGAATTCAGCCTCTGGACAGGAAAAATTGTGGCCTACTTAATTTGTCTAATAACCCTTAGTTTACAAAAAATCGAAAATAACCATGTTTGTTATAAAAACAAAAAACAAAAACAAAAAAAATTCAAAATAGGGGTGGCGGGCTGCCACCCCCGGAGGTCATGTCATATGTATTAAATATGCACAATCACATTCAAATATATTATCAAACCGAAATCGGTGGGAGTCAAACCCACTGCCAGCGGGTCCACCAACCCCCATGCAACGGTTCCACAAAACTCAATGCAAAAATATGAATCATTCCCATGCAAATGGCTCCAAAAGCCACCCAAAATTTAATTAAAAATAAAAACCAATGTATGTTAAAAGTAGGAGGGGCGGGATTTTATCCCCTAACCTATCCTCAACCAATTTGTATTTTTACCACTGCACCAACTACGAATGCCTAGATTAATTCTCCTGAGAAATTTTATATAAACCCTCATTACCGCAATGCGCCAAGGTAGAGGACCAACATGATTTTCAATTAATAATATTATTTTAACTCAGAGGCAGAACCATGAACTGGGTGGAACCTTGACGCAGTTCCAGGAGGCAGAATGATGGCACGCATTTTAAGATAGAATATTCCTTGATGCCCGAAGATTCTCCGGGGAGGTAAATTTTCATTTTGTCAGAATGATATGAAGTTTATAGTCATTTTAACCGAATGTCACGGGAAAACGATGGTGAAATCAGAACCACCATCTGAGCAGCAGATTTGCAAATTCTCAGCAAAGAAGAATCTTAAGGATATCTTCCATATTCCTTGGAGATTGAAATTTGCCAGAATCAAAATGAAACCAACTTTATACTCAAAAGCCTTAGAATCTCAAAAGGATCATGATGGTGAGATCATATTTCTGATCTGAGTTGCAGAGCTCCAGTCATCACAGAGAATAGAATCTTTGGAGAATCATGAGGACTCTAAAAGATTCCTACAAGCCTAGATTTTGACAGTGTCGGAATTCGACAAATGGATAGTCAATTTTACACCTCTCGACGACATAAATTCAGTGATGGAGTCAATTTTTGAAGTCAGACCTTCCATTTTTCGGCCAACTTCATAGGTGCAGGTACATGAATCAGTCATGTCATTTTTTCCTTCATAATTGTTGAGATGAGGTATTATGTTTTGAGATCCGTACTTGATGTTATGTTGTGGGATCGTTTTTTCCACATTATGTGAGATTTATTTAGCTTGTCATGTTATGCATTGTTGTTGAGATCCCTATGTAACTATGTTGAAGGGATACTCATTGCCACATTTTATGAGATCATGTTAAGTTATCATGCTGAGAGGAAGCCTTCTTGAGTGAGAATTCATGTAAGCAGAATGTCTCGTGGAGAGCCAAGCCACTCTTGGTTGAGGGTGTATGTCGTTGATATGAAAAAAAGTCTTCCATGTACATCATCATCATTTACATCATTATATGAAGCAGTATCCAACATCTTGACACCGAGCCCAGAGACATAGTCCACACTAGACAAACTTTGTTATGAAATGTCTCTTGTTTTGACTTGCTGATCGTTGTCATGTTTCCTCTTGCTTAAGCATGCATCTATGTTCTTTTATGCTCTTTTAAATCCAAATCTAACAACATCACAGAAGTAAAATATCTTAGATGACTCTGGTAGATGAAGGAACCCGAATCAAGTTTGGTATCGGAGCGGTCTTCTCGCTAATGTGAATTGTAAGCATGAACAATTGAACGTGCAGCAATGGAGGATGACAAAGAAATGTATGAGGCCTTTCTTAGGATGTCCAAACTGGTGGACATAATGTATGAAGCTTATGAGGAATGGGAGAAAGAAAAAGCAGAGAATGATGCTCCATCCACACCTTCCTGTGTACATTCATCACCTTCATCATCTTCTCATCATTCAAATGAGGAGATCAACTAGAACCTTCAGGCAGATAATGTTGAATTGAAGATGTTTCGATGAGAATAGAAAGAGGAAAAGCAATGATTGTAGCTTCAGTTGCAAGCCGCAAAAGAGGGTCTGGAAGAATTGAAGTACAATGACTAGAGTCTTCAAGCAGAGCACATTGAATTAAGGAGGCTTCTGCAAGAAGAGAAAGAGCATAAGCAGAGACTGTAGCTTCAGCTACAAGCGACAACAGATGCCTTGGAGGAGTTGAAGCGCAGCAAAGGCATGGAAAATCCCTGATCACCTATTTCAAAATCGACAATTGAGGTAAACAATTGTGATTATTCTTCAGTTTCATATTCACATGATGTAATTTTTGCTGGAAATATGGAGATATTGATTACAGGAATTGGCATGAGACTCCTTACCAAGATGGGGTACAAAGGAGGAGGACTTGGTGTTAACGGCCAAGGCATAACTCAGCAATTTGAGGTTGTGCAGAGACCTCGATTCGAAGGTTTGGGATACACTGAAGGAGAATGCTCAAAGGTGTTAGATGCTTCCGAGACATTTTTGAAATCGCCGAAGAAAGAGAATGACGGGAACACATCACCATCATCCCATGGCAATGCCCATTATAGGGAAAGAGCTGAGGCAAGATCTCATTGCCATAATTACACCAGAGACAGCCAATAAAGGTATAAATAGTCTCAGTATTCTAGAGTTCATTTTGATTACAACCATGTTTTTTATGATGAGCGTAAATCATGGCATCGAAAAACATGTAGTTTTTGTGGTCTACATAACCATGTGATTTTTGAGTGCTAGAATAGAATGGCAGCACGAAAGAGGATGAGGCATGGAAGGCCTTCTCCACAGTGAGAAAAGAAGCGGGTTAAGTGGATTTGGAGGAAGAAGACTTATTGCAGTCATTGCAATAGAAATGGTCATCAAAGGGCCACATTTTGGAGGCTCCATTCAGAGCAACACCTTAAGGATGAAGCATCTGTGCATGAACCAATTGAAAAAGTTGATCGACAAGCGAATCCACCACAGGGAGATGACATGTTCACTTTGATAAATGAGAAATGGTTTTTCTAGATGTGTTAGCTTGTCATGGCCTTATTTTTGCAAATCATGTATTGCAGTTTTCATTGCAAAAGTGATGATGTGTTTTCCATCACTTGTTGAAGCAACAACGATATTTTGGCCTTGTTTTCATAGCTCGGGTATTATTTCCATTTTGATGTAAACTTGACCACAAAGTATGTGTTATAAACTCATGGAAAGTATGAAATGCTTGGGTCATTAGTTGGTCATGTTGATAACCATGTAAATTGCAAAATAATGTAATACAGGTTTGCAGGCGATGCAGGTGTCAGCTCATCACTTATGGCTCTGAAGAACAAAGGTGAAGGAGAACAAACAGTGACCTATTAGAACACTTCTAGTGCATACAATATAAAAGGAAGTTGCAGATTATGTTCATGCTTTTGGAGGACCAAAATCTCCTCAGTGGGAAGGATTGATCCAGGTGGCTCCAGACACCCTCAAGAGTCCAAGAGGGCTAAGAAGTGGTAAAAAATAAAAGTGGTCAGATTGATCTTGAACATGGACTAGATCAATGTGCTCATCTTTATGATCCCAACAATGCAAACAACACTCAAATCCGAGCTCATATGAGAGAGATAGAGCTAGTCAAAGTTTTGGTCAAAATTGGACAAGTGGTAGGCTTAATGATCCTACAAATTGACCAAGACCCAACACACGGAATCTGACCTCTAGATGGGCGAAATTGTGACCTATTTAGTTTTTCTAATAACCCTTAGTTTAGACAAATTTGAAAATAACCATCTTTGTTATAAAAAATAAAAAAAAATCAAAATAAGGGTGGTGGCTGCCACCCCCGCCACCCCCGGAGGACATATCATATTGTATTAAATATGCACAACTGCATTCAAATATATTATTAAAATGAAACTGGTGGGAGTTGAACCCACCACCGGCAAGTCTGCCGGCCCCGCCCACATGGCGATTCCACAAAACTCAATGCAAAAATATGAATCATCCCATTCAAATGGCTCTAACCAAATCCGGCCAAAATTTAATTTAAAAAAAAAAAAACCAACGTATGTTAAAAGTAGGAAGGGCAGACTTGATCCCTCAACCTCTCCTCAAAAAAATTGTAATTTTACCACTGTGCCAACTGCCAATGCCTTGATTAATCCGCCTGAGAAATTGTATTTAAACCCTCATTAGCGCAGTGCACCAAGGTCGAGGACCAACGCATTTTTCAAAGAATAATATTATTTTAACTCAGAGGTGGAACCATGAAATGGGTGGACCCTTGACGCAGTTCCAGGGGGCATAATGATGGCACATATTTCGAGAAAGAATATTCCTTGATGCCTGAAGATTCTCCGGGGAGGTAAATTTTCATTTTGTCAGAATGATACGAAGTTTACAGTCATTTTAACCGGAATTTCGCAGGGAACGCAATGGTGAAATAAGAATCACCATCTGAGTGGCAGATTTGCAGATTCCCAACAGAGTAGAATCTTTGAAGAATCTTGAGGAAATCTTCCATATTCCCTGGAGACTAAAATTTGCCATAATCATAATGTAGCCAAATTTATACTCAAAAGTCTCAGAATCTCGCAAGGATCATGATGGCAAGATTAGATTTATGATCTGAGTTGTAGATATCCAGTCAACCTAGAGAAGGGAATCTTTGGAGAGTCATGGGGAATCTAAAATATTCCTACAAGCCCAGATTTTGATGGTGTCGGAATTCCTTCCATCTTTGCATCTAAGCCTTCCATTTTTTAGCCAACTTCACAGGTGCAGGTACATGAATCAATCATGTCATGTTTTCCTTCGTAATTGTTGAGATGATGTATTATGTTTTGAGATCCCTGCTTGATGTATGTTGTGGGATCGCTTTTGCCACATTATGTGAGATGTATTTATCTTGTCATGATATGTATTATTGTTGAGATCCCTTTGTAACTACATTGAAGGGATACTCACTGACACAATGTGTGAGATCATGTTAAGTTGTCATGCTGAGAGGAAGCCTTCTTGAGTGAGAATTCCTGTAAGTGGAATGTCTCGTGGAGAGACAAGCCACTCTTGGTTGAGGGTGTGTGTCGTTGATATGAAAAAGGGTCTTCCATGTACATCATTATAATTTACAACATTATATGAAGCAACCTCCACCATCTTGACATCGGGCCCAGAGACGTAGTCCACACTGGACGAACTCCATTATCAAATGTCTTATGTTTTGACTTGTTGTTCATTGTCATGTTTCCTCTTGCTTAAGCATTCATATGTGTGCTTTTATGCTCTTTTAAATGCAATTCTAACAACATCACAGAAGTAAAAGATCTTGGATGATTCTGGTAGCTGAGGGAACCCAAATCAATGATCTAGGATAATTGTAAGTTTGTGCAATTCCTTCCTTCCCTTCTCATCCTTGCACTTGGTGAGAATCCATAGTGTGCTCCCTCATCAACTCTAATGCACGACAACTATGAATATCATGTCTCACTTATAAAAATTGCAAAATAGGGTCCTTGCAAAAGTCTCATATTCTACAGCATGGGGTAGTTTGGGGGTGAATGCCCCCAAAATATGAAAACTCACTCACAACCCCCTTCCTTGCATCAATGGGTTGGATACACCATTTTCCATGTAGTTTGTCAAGATAGGACACTCATTCATATGGTGTTCCTCCTTCCTACATATCATGCACCACACTTCCTTGAGATTTTATTTTCCTTTGATCAAGTCTTATAACTAGATTGTCAATACAACTAATTGTCAGCCGTCTCAACATATTGTTGGAAATGCCTCCAATTTGAGCAAAATTTCCAAGGCTTTTGATTGTGATTTAATTTTTTATTGTGTCAATGATGCTCGAATATAGTGGAGTAGTGTAACAATGAACCACTCCTTGTGTTGTGCATCAAGAATCTCAAATGTTAATATGTCCATCAGTTCCTTAAACCTTTGATCAAAATCCTAAATATATTCATTTTAACTCTACTTAATTTCCTTCAATTTTGTAATACATTGTGGCTCATATTTTCATTTATGAAACTCTTTCAACAATGCATTAGGGGAATTTTGAGGTCTAAAATGGGCCTCCTAAGGAAAATAATAGAATAATAGTTAAAATAATAAAATAATACATGAATTTTTAAAGAAAATAAAAGGAAAGTACTTTTTTATTGTATTTTCGACTTATCTCTTTGTAGGTTCACTCAAATTTCAAGAGTTGCCACATGTTGGGCGCAAAATTAAATTCCACATCCAATGAGTACCCAAGCTACATACTTATGAGTAGATTTGCATCAAGAAAAAATGAAAATACATGAAAAAAGCATGTTGAACATGTTTATTCATGTATTTTGAAATTTTCTTGATGTGGATCTAATTAGCAGTATGAAAAGTGGGTACTCATTGGATGTGGAATTTAATTCCATCCAACAGGTGTCTAGTCTTGAAATTTGAGTGAACCTACAAGGAGATAAGTCGAAAATACAATATTTTTCTTCTTTCCACTCGAAAATAATTTCCCTTATGGATGGCATCATCATCTTGAATCTTATTAGTTATTTTAAAGTTAAAATTTTTAGTACATTTTTTTGGGCCCATTTTTTACCTAGAAAATCCTCTATCTATATATATGTAAAATTTCTTTGTTGTCCAGCTAGTGTGGTACCCTTATACTTCATGTTCTCCTTAAATGTGTAGTCTCTAAAGGTAGTTTCCAACTGGGAGATCTTAGTAGGTTCATCTTGGACTTGTTTCACAGTCCATACCACCGCGTATATAGATAAGTGTTGGTCGGAATCCTCAGTCCTTGAACCATGAAACAGGTCATCCTCAAAGTGGAACTGTTATGAAACCATCTCACAAAAAGATAGAAAAGATAGATTAACGCCTTAGAAATCAGCCTCTTCGAGGGGGCAACCTCCTTTACATTACACAAATGAACAAATCTTGGATGATACAAATGACAAGACCTCCTTTCTATATATATGAGTTTAAGGGGTCATAATGTAATGAGAGTCGACATAACAATAATAATGTAAGGGCACAACAATAACAATAGTGGGCTTCTATGGGGCACAATAATAACAATATGGGGACTACATGGGAAACAACAATATATTATAGGGGGTTGCACTAATAACAATAAGGGATTACACTAGTAGTATAGGACTAACATGCCCCTCTCCTTCAAAAAAGTGTTGTCCTCAACGCTTGAGTATTTTTGGATGCTTCTGTATAAAATTCTCGTCCTCCCATGTGGAATCTTTAGCGGGTAAGTTCTTCCACTTGATGAGATACTCTGAAATTGATCGATTTTGTAGTTGTTGGGTTCTTGTTTCTGTGACTACTTCAGGTTCCAATATGATTTTTCCTTCCTCTTCAAGTTCCGACAATATTGTTCAAACTAGGAGCTTGTCACTTATAAACTTCTTTGAGCATGAAACATGGAAATCTAGGGGCACTCGGGAAGATGCAGGAAGCTCCAATTTGTATGCCATAGTACCAATCTTTTGCAGCGCCTTGTAAGGACCATAGTACTTTGGTGATAATTTATTATCCTTCTTAGCTTGCTTGAGGGACATTTATTTGTATGGTTGTATTCGTAAAAATACCCAATCACCTATATCAAAACTTATTTTGTTGCGATGTTGATATACTTGTTGTTTCATTCGATTTTGTGCCAAAATGAGGTTATCCTTTAAGAGTTGGAGAACTTGTTGTTAAGGGTCTACCTTAACACCTTCATGAGATACAATATGACCCAAGTATTCCACCTCTTGTACTCCAAAGAAACATTTGGAGGTTTTTACATATAATTATTTCTCATCCAATAGTCTGAGCACTCTATCAACATGTTGAACATGATCCTTCCAAGACTTGTTGTAGATTAGTATATCATCAAAAAATACTAACACAAATTTTCTAAGGAATGGTTTGAAAATGGAATTCATCAAACCTTGGAATGTATAAGGTGCATTTGTAAGGCCAAAAGGCATGACCAAAAATTCATAATGACCCTCATGAGTTCTAAATGTTGCTTTCAGAATGTCTTCAGTCTTCATTCTAATTTGATGATATCCTGCATGAAGGTCGAACTTGTTGAAGTAAATTTCTCCATGCAATTCATCCAATAATTCATCAATGAGAGGAATGGGAAATTTATCTTTAATAGTGAGCTTGTTGAGCTCTCTATAATCCAGACACATGCACCATGATCCATCCTTCTTGTGCACTAATACTAATGGAGCAGAGAAATAACTTTGAATTATACCAACCTCTAGCATTTCTACAACCATAAGTTCAATTTCACTCTTTTGTGCAAAGGGATATCTGTAAGGCCTGATGTTTGGAGGAACACTTCCTGGAAAATGAATAGCATGATCATGATCACAAATAGGCGGGAGACCATTGGGAGTCTCAAATAACTTGGAATGATTGTCCAAGACTTTTTGGAGATCTGGAGGAATAGATTATTTCGACATGGGAACCCCTAGCAAACATAATTGTGAAATTACGCCATGTTGTTCTTCCTTTAGAATCTTTGTCATGCCACTAGAGCTTATTATCTTTCTTGGTTTCCCTGCAATACCCCTTAATTCAGCTTCCTTTCCTTCTGAG
>APFE031211170.1:48622-100033 GCA_000404065.3 Pinus taeda | reverse complement strand
AGATTTCTTGGAAATTAAAAGTTATCGTACCCAAAGATTGTAGTCGTTGGACTCCTAGTACAACATTAGCACCAACCATTGGAATGGAAAGCATTGGACAATTCAAAATATATTCTCCCACGGATAAATTGATATTATGGCACTTTCCAGAGAAATTTATGGTTCTTCCATTTGCAACCACCACTTGACACTCTTGTATTGGATATAGGAAGCAATTCAATTCCTTCGCTATCTTACAATGAATAAAATTATCGGTACTGCCCGAATCAATCAACACTATTACCTTTTTCTTCTTGATATGTCCTTCTATCTTGATACTTTGAGGAGTGGTAGTTCCTGCTAATTCATTACAATATATGGTCGGATTCATTTCTTGATGCTCGATGTGATCTTTCACTTCTTGAACCTTTTTCTTCTTGATATGTCCTTCTATCTTAAGAGTTTGATGAGTGGTAATTCTTGCCAATGCTTTACAAGATATGATCAGATTCATTTCTTCTTTCTTTGGGGTTGGTTCCTAGTGTATATCCTCTTCTTTTGATGTTTCTTGATCCTTTTCTTCCTCCTCTTCACAATCTATGTAAAATAATTTCTTCTCAACGCACTTATGACCTTTAGTGTATTTGTTATCACAAATGTAACAGCCCTTTTTCTCTTTTTTCTTCCAATTGTTGTGGTGTAAACCTTGTAGGTTGTGGAAGGCTAGGAGCAAAAACACTCCCATATTTATAGTTGTGAGTGGTAGGATTCCTTGTTTCCATAATTCTGCTTTCAATTTTGCTTGCCAACCTAAATGCCTTCTCCAATGAATCAAGTCCCAAAGACGAACCTCATGTTGAATGTTATTAAAGTCCCTATGAAGACATCAATCCTTTGTTTCTCTGGAATACCATTTACCCTTATATTCAATTTTTGGAAGTCCTCAATGTGCTCTACCCTTGAACCCTTTTGTTTGAGATTTATTAATTGGCTAAAGAAGGTGTTTCTCTTTGTATCCTCATAATGTGCTATCATTTCCTCCATGAAAATTGACCAAGTGACAAGTGGTTTACAAGAACAAAGCCCTTTATACCATAAAATTTGATTCGATTCTAAATATAAAGATGCAATATGTACCTTTTGTAATAGTTGTACATCATGTAGATCAAAATATCGTTCCATCTGTAGTATCCAATTTACCGGATCCTTGCCATCAAACTTCCTCATATCGCCTTTTCTTGATTTTAGGATCTTGATCTTGAAACCACTGTAACTCTATAATTTCAGGTCTCCAAGGCATTAAATTGCTACCTGTAGTATCCCTCTATGTCCTCTTTCCAATTCCACCAGTCTGATCAAAATTGGATTCTCCAAGAAATAGTTATGCCCAATCTCCCAAGATGACATGTTTATATACTTGTTCAGTAGAGCAAACTTGTACGAAGTGGCACGTGTTACTGTTTCAACCTTTGGATTGTAAAATAATACATCGAAATTTATAGTCCATCCTCTTTCTATATCTTCTTATGAAATTTCAATCTGATGCTCAAAGAGAAAGTTATGACGATTTTTCCCAGGTCACCTATTTGGGATGTAATTCGGGAGCCTGCAGAAACCCTAAATGTCCTAGACTGTATCTCCGAAAATATAGTGAAACAGATCTTAAATTCGGGTCAAAGCTTCACCATGATTTCGACGCAAATGTTTAATTTCAGAGTCTTAACCTTCGTAGAAAACAAATTATAGAGAAAATTCCCCGATGACCTATTTGAGATGGAATGTTGGAGCTTACAAAAACCCTAACTTCCTCAGATCATATATCCGAAAATATAGTGAGACAAGTTTTGAAATTCGGATTCAAGATTCAAAACGATTTTGGCTCAAATGGGTTTTTTTTTTTTAGCTTCCAAAACTTCATAGAAAAAACGTATGTCGAAAATTCGACAATGACCTGTTTGGATCAGTGAAACCTTAGAATCCAAAGCTCTAATACCAAATGTTATGAAACAATCTCACAAAAAGATAGATCAAGTACACAAAACATTATAGGTGAAATTACCTCCTAACTAACTGATGCACACATGGTCATTAGTTCGATGCAAGGCATGATCTAAGCAAGGTGACTGGGATTAACAAGTTCTAATATTCCTGGACTATGTTATGAGGTTCCTCCATCCTATCCTTCGCATGCCATGCTAATTTGTGCTCTTTCATGACTTATTTGATCTCCACTGCTCTTTCTTCTCTTATGACCTCTTCTCACCTCCTTCATGAGACTTTTGTCGGCTATAAGTATCGACACACATCTCTTCCCTACCTCATCACCACTTTGAAACATTCTTCTATTATGAAATACTCCACTCTCAAAATTTGTCATCCTTTCTACCACACACTTTCTTTTCTAGTTTTCTTCTTTTACATTGTCAATTCTACAACATCTCAATATACATTCTGATAATTAATTTAGAGTTCTCAGTAGTTCATCCAGTGTCTACCTTTCTCTACACCTGCCCTATCCCTTCATGCCATTCCCTAGTCATCCCCTAGCTTGCCCATCGTGCACAAGGGGTTCAGCTACTCATATTATTTGATTCCATATTTAGGACTCCTTTGTCACAGAATAACATTTTAATGGAAGTTGGAAACAATCTAATAGACCTTCCACATGATCCCTTTAGGAACGAGCTCTTTGTTGTGTTGTATAACACTATAGATTCAACAACAAACTATTAAATATACTTTTGAACCAATAGTCTACTGCATGACAAATATTATTACTTAAGACTTCAATTCCTTAACCACTTCAAGGGTCCATCTTGTCAACTCAATAGGTCACCAATTCCTATTCTTATCGTCAACCACTCTGTTAACAAATTTGAAAATTTATTGTAAAGAAAATATCATGAAAATCAATGAATACAAACTTTTGTAACCACTCTTCCTTGTTGATATGCTAACCTCTGAACTCACTTGCAGAAAATTCTTCCTCTTTTTCTTTGATCCACCGATTTATCTCCTTCTTAGTGGGATTCCACATTCCCTTCAACAATACATCCTAGTCGAGACAACAAAACCATTTGTTGGCAATGGGGAAGGTTTGACTGGAGTTAGCGCACAAAGTTTGGCCAATAAAATCCCACTAAGCATCACCAGCAGAATAGGAGAAGTCCCACACAAGGCAACTATGGGGTTGTAGGAGCTAGAATTCTGCAATGGTGAAGGGAATTGGAATCTGCGTGCAAACTATCCTCTTCAACATATTCAATTCACATTCATAGGCTAGATCCAGTCATAAACATTCATAACATACATGAAACACGTCAAAACATTAGGAAATTTGGAAGGGGGTGCTTTATTTTCATATATGGCGTAATAACATACATTCAAACATTCAGCCCACTATAAAACACTCGAAACTTTATTGCACTATATTGAAAATCAGCATAATTTAACGTATCATGCAACCATCACTATAAAACACTTAGAACTTTCTTGCACTATATTGAAAATCAACATAATTTAACATATCATGCAACCATCACATAAAACACATGAGTTGGGACTATCTAGTCATCAACCATCTTCTTATTAATATTTAAAAGGCACGAGGCACATCATTACATCATTGCAACATTACCACATTTACCACAATTCGACTCACCAACCTTTTTTTTTGCCAAGGGGAAATTCGAAACTTTCTATTAAAAAATAAAAGGGTACGTTAGTACATACACATAGTGAATTCATTTATTATCCCTAAATACCATTTGAGTGTGCTTTAAGCACTCATCATAGCTTGGCTACCTAAAAAAAAACTAGCATTTACCCAAATAAATTGGGTTTCTCTTTTTTACCTTTTTTCTTTTGAACTTTGTGTCAGACCCCAGATTTTGGAATGGCCATTACCATTTCCATTTCTTCTCCTGCTGAATTTGTTGGCATTTCTTCTAAGTCCAAACTTTATGAAACATGTGTTTGCTTAATTCCAACTACTCCTTCGGTGTTACAGTTTTCCTCATGATGCTTTCCAAGATGTTGAATTAGTGTTGAATCAGTGGCTTCCTCATCATGTTTGACTAAATCTATTTGCTTCTCTTCTCCTTTCATCACTTGAGAGCCTTGTTGGTTTTGTGCTGCTATTTGTTCTTGACTCTCATCCATGTCTTTTTCTTCATCATCTGAGGGAGGCAAATCTAGAAATTGCCATCCTTTTGTACTTTGCGGTCTTTTCTTTGTTTTTTTTTTTTTACTTGAGGGCATGAGTTCTTTAGGTTCCCTGTCTGATGGAAGATATGACATCTAAAGGTAGTATTTTCAAAATATAGCATTGTTTCTACTTAGTCTTGATGACATAGATGAATGTTGTCTAAAAGGCCTTTGTCTAGGTATATCACCACTCATGTGCAGGTAAAAGTAAAAATACCTTTTCCCATTCTTTCTCGATCCATCTTTAGAAATTTCCCCAGTGAATTTCCAATGCCATCTAAGGCTTGATGATGGAAAAAAGGAAGAGAGAGGTTATGTAACCTCACCCATACCGACATTTTTCAGTACCACCATTGTTGTGGCATCGAAATCTGGAAACCAAGGGGTTACAAAGAGGCTCGCCCTCCCCCAAAACCAAGGTCCTTTGTTTATGGCATAATCTAGATATTTTTTATTGTCGAATTGGACCATAAAAAAATCCCTTTGTACATAGGTAAATATCACAATTATTACTCCAGTTTAGGTAGATCAATTGATGTAATTCTCTAGACTTATGCCAAAAGCCATTAAATTGACATATTATGGGTTTGGCTTGGAGAATAGTTAAAATACCACTCAGTTCTAAGAGTTTTACTGATAGATCTTATGCTTTCTCCATCTTCTCAACTAGGTAAGGATCAAGGATTGTCATTTCTGGGGGTTGTTTGTATAGTCTAGTTGCTAGTGATCAAGGATTTACCCTATCTCCGACAATGAATGGGTCTCTCCTTTGGTGTTAGTTCCCAATAAAAATGGTAAGTGGAGAATTTGTGTCAATTACAGTGAGTTGAACAAAACCACAAAGAAGGATCATTTTCCTCTACACTTCACCGACCAAGTGCTAGATGTCCTGGCAGGGAAAAGGTTTTTCTCTTTCCTAGATGGATTCAGTGGGTACAACCAAATCTAGATCCGCCGAGAAGATCAGGATAAAACCACATTCACTTGTCCTTGGGGTACGTTTTCCTATAAGATCCCTCCTTTTGTCCTATGCAATGCTCTTGCCACTTTCCAGAGAGCAATCTTGAGTATTTTCACCGAATTAGTCCATGATGCAGTGGAGATTTATATGGATGATTTTAAACCTTATGGCTATAATTTTCAAGAAGCCATGTCTAACCTAGGCAAAATATTGCACAAATGCCTCGAAATGAACATGTCTCTCAATCCCGAAAAAAGTGAATTCTTAATGATTGTATGGGTCATGCTAGGTCATTCAATATCTCAGCAAGGACCGCAGGTGGACCCAAACAAAATAGCTATCATCCAAAGGGTCCCACCTCCTCAACAACAGAGAGATGTCAAAATTTTCCTAGGGTTAGCTGGATAATGCCAAAGGTTCATAAAGGACTTCAACAAGTTGGCATCTCCTTTGTTTGGTTTGTTGGCCAAAGATTCTGAGTTATATGGTCAAAAATTTGTCAAGAGGCCTTATACATCCTAAAGGATAAGTTAACCACTGCATCGATTCTCCGAGGCCCAAATTGGGCCCTCCCCTTTCATATTCATGATGATGCCTCACACAAATCCATTGGAGTAGCCCTAGGTCAGATAGATGAAAAACTACCTTATGTTATCTATTTTATCAGTAAGAATTTATCAAAGGCTGAACTAAATTATACAGTGACCAAAAAGGAACTCTTGGATGTTGTGCATTCATTGAACAAATTCAGACATTATATTATAGGTTGTAAAACAATTGTGCATACTGACCATGCTGCAATCAAATATTTAATGAACAAACCAGATGTGAATGCTCAAATTATAAGATGGTTACTTTTATTACAGTTGTTTGATCTAACCATTGTTGATAAGCCTGGTAAGGAAAATGTTGTTGTTGACTTTTTGTCTAGAGTAAATTTGCCTATAGGTGAAGAAGGAATGGTTGATGACCAATTACCAGACGAGCACTTATTTGCTATTTCAATTCTCTCTCCATGGTTTGCTGATATAGCAAACTATTTGGTATCAGCACAGTTCCCACCAAACTTATCCTCCAAAGAAAAGAGCAAGATAGTAAGGAAAAGCGCCCCCTTCACTTGGATTGGGGGAAATATCTTCAAACTTGGCCCATATCAAATCTTGAGAATGTGTGTTAGGGAGGAGGAAGTCTTTGACATCCTTCTGACCTATCATGATGGGCCTTATGGAGGTCACTTTGCAGTAAAGAGGACAACATTCAAAGTGTTACAAGCAGGCTATTATTGGCCCACTCTTCATCAGGATGTGAGAAAATATACTAGTCAGTGTGATTGGTGCCAAAGGATGGGAAGGCCTACTCGAAGAGATGAAATGCCTCTGTGGCCTCAAGTGACTTTCAAGCCATTTGATAAGTGGGGCATGGACTTAATTAAGCCTATTGACCCTCCTTCCAAGCAAAAACAATATATTATTGTGTGCACTGATTATTTGACTAAGTGGGTTGAAACCAAGGCAATTAAGGCATAACAAAGGAGAAGGTGGCTGACTTCCTAAGGGAGAATGTATTCTACAAATTTGGGTACCCTAGAGAGTTGGTCACAGACCAAGGCAACCAGTTTACCTCCAACATGATTGAAGACCTTCTCAGCCATCACAAGATCAAGCATCGAACCTCCACTCCCTATCATCCACAAGATAATGGGAAAGTGGAGGTGACCAATAGAGCACTGGAGGGCATCTTAACCAAAGTAGTAAGCAGCAGTAGGAAGGATTGGGCAGATAGACTAGTTGAGGCCACCTAGGCCTATAATACCACATGGAATACCACCACTGGATTCACACCCTATGAGTTGGTCTATGGGAAAAGGACCTTGTTGTCCATTGAATTTGAGTATAGCACATTAAGGATGGCAACCCAACTAGATATGGATCTCAACAGTGCATTGAAAGAGAGATTGTTCCAGTTGAATGGTTTGGATGAATTCAAAATGCAGGCCCTCCTACATACAAAGGTAGTTCAACTTCAGAGGAAGATCTAGCATGATAAAAATATCAAGGAGAAGCAATTTCAGGAAGGCGATTGGGCGTTGCTATATGATTCTAGGTATAAAGACTTCAAGGGCAAGTTAAGGACAAGATGGCTAGGACCTTATGTTGTGGAAAGATGCCATGATAATGGTTTAGTGTAAATTAGAACCATAGATGAAGAAGCCATTCCTTTGCTTGTTAATGGACACCAATTGAAAATTTACAAGAGACCTCTATCAAAACAAGAGTTAATTGATGATATCAATAAAATAGTGATGATAGTGGAGCAAGTTCTAGCTCCTCCATCATCAAATCACTGAGAAAAAAAAAAATAAGGACTCAAGTGAAAACCTCCATGAGGCAGCTCAATGGTGTCAAAAAAAAAATAATAAGAAAGATCCCTGGGTGAAAACCTCTCTTAAGGAACCCAGGGCAAAAAGCTAGGGTGAAAACCTCTCAGAGGCAGCCTAGTTGTTTTGCAAAAAAAAAAAAAAAAAATTAAATCATGAAATTTCCATTTGCAGGTCAGCAAGGACGGTCAAGGAGCAAAGGAGGAACACAAAGAGACACAAGTCACTTGCATATTTATTTTTCCACTCATTACCATGCATTCCTCCATCATTTCTATTTATTTTTCCACTCCATTGCTTCAGTTTACAAAGGGACTGTGTTTTCTACTGGATCCCTTGTATTCCTACAAGATCCCCTAAAAACCTACAGGATCAATTACAGTGACCTAGAAATCCTATAAGAAGCAATCCTAAGGCAAATAAATGACTTGCTAGGCCAATGAAATTCACCCTCTTCATCATTCAATAACCATAACTTGTCCACCATCATCACCCCTGCACTCACCATTAAAAAAAAAATCAATTTCAAGAGTATTTTTTTTCCAGTCTTCGGAAAAAGGGAAACATGGAGGAATAAAGAGCATCACCTGAATATTTCTTACTCTCCACACTCCTATTCCTTCTTTCCACCCATGTCACCATCCTCACAACCCCACCAAGAAGAATGATTAAAGAGTTCTGAGGGAGAAGCAGCTACAGGACATCCTATAGGAAATCCTGTAGCAGCCTATCCCACAAAACACTAATCATACCAGCAACAAGCCTTCATCATGATGATCCAGGAGCTCCAAAGCAGCAGCATCATATCTTCAACCACAGGTACCTGCACCAACAAATAATCCATTAGTAGACAGTAAGAGGAGGAAGAAGAATAACATGCAACAAATACACACAGCAACACCTCTAGTCTTCAACAACTGTAGCATAGCATTGGAACCACTAGTAAGTATCCCACTCGCTCTCTCATATGCATCATGTAGTCAAAAAAATGTAAGGGTTACGGGATAGTTGGTTTATAAGTGAAAAGGTGGCCAGTTAACTTACCCACCTTTGTTCAGTCAACACATACACAACCAAGTGTCCTCTCACACGTGGCTACATTCAACTCAAAGACAGAGAAGGAGTAGGACAAAAGCAATTAAAACTATGGATGCATAAGGTGGGAGTTGATTACGAGGAGTGGGGAATTATGAGGTGGTAGTGGGGGCCAACAGTCCAAAAATGGAAATGTACCTTTGCTACCAGCACACCACCTCACCCTGAATCACCATAAGAGGAAATAAAACATCATTCCCATGCATTCATGCATTTCACTTCCTCGAAATTTACTCTCTTAGGTCGCTCTCATACCCAGGCAACCCAAAACTCCATCGTTTTACTGCACAAGGATTACTACAAGATCACAGAGACTGTCTACGGGATTGGCAGAGAAGAGTTCAGAAGGGATAACATGGGAGTTGGCCACTGCAAACAATGTAAAGAGGTAGGCTCTGTAATTAAATCCCTCTTTACAAGTAATTGAACCAGAAATCCTCTAAGTTTGAGTGAATTTAGAAACTGTGTAAAGAGATTAAATACACAGTCATGTATGTTTTGGTTCTGAATTTGAAATTGTCTTAACCCTCTCATCTCCTCAAACTTCACCAACAAGATGACAGGAGGGTTTAATAGGAGGGATCCCACCAACACTATGAGAATCCAACAACACCCCCAAGCACTTGAACTCTTCACAAAACATAATTGGATGGGTTTTTTCAAAAAATCCAGAGGGTATGATGATGAGGTGGCTCAAAAATTTGCTTTCTCCACTCACCAGAATCCATGCCACTATTGTAATAAAGGGCCTCTCTACAGATCTCACCCTTGAGCTCATCAGTAGAGTCACCACACTTCCCCTAGGAATAGCATGGAGGAAATAAGACAAAGGAGATAGCTAGGTTGCCAAAAGAAATGTCTTTTTAGAAGGTGAGGAACCCACTGAGGACAAAAATGGAGTAAGGAGGGAAAGCCTACCATATCCATGGAATGAGGTAAGCAGCCAACTGATCAAATACATTTCATGTGAGGGTAGGTGTAGTGTGGTCTATGGATATCATTTTAGGATCCTTGAAGAATTGAGATTTGGAGCAAAAACACCCCTTCACCAAAGGCTCAGCATACCATACTTCCTGCTTCAATCACTCATAGACTAGAGCATCAAAGTGAAGGAGGGAAATTCCCAACAGTTAGCTCATCATGGATTAATTAGGATCCTTATAGAAGATGCCCTCCAGAACCTCAGAACTCCTATAACATGGTCAATTTTCAAAGACATGCCAGCAGACAATGACATCAAAGCTCTCACATATGATGTTAGTCCTACTGTCAGTGAAGAGGAAGTAAAGCAGGAAGAGGGAGATATAGAAGGAGATGAGGATGAGATGGATGAAGAAGAAGATGACACAGAAGAACATGATGAAGATGAAGAAGAAGAGGGAGAAGAGAAGGAGGATGTTAAGGAGGAAACTAATAGAGATGATGAAGATCCATAGGAAGAAGAAGACAGGAAGGACATAGAGGAAGAAGGCAATGGAAAAGAGGGGACAGAAAACAAGGAGGCAGCAGCTGCCCTCACTTCTCTTAGCATCCCTATCAAGCAAAAGGGAAAAAGACAGAGGCAGACCCCATTATATTTCAGGACAAGAAAAAGCAAAAGAATAAAACAAGGGAAACCCCAAGCAGCAACCAAAATTCCTCTTGTGATTGAAGACTCCCCTACAAAAAAGGAGAAAATGCCTTCCCCTAAGTCCCTTATCACCTATGTGAGAAAGCCTACTACTAGATCAACTTCCTCCAAGGGAAAGGCAATCCTACAGGATACACAGCAAAATCCATAGGAAGCAAAAATAGTCCTACAGGATACTCTGGTAAACCTACAGGAGGCACAGAAATTGGAAAGGATAGTAGGAGAGTAGCGACAAACTAAAGAAGAGGACCCAGAGACAAAATAACCTAGCCCCTAACCTAACCTGGACTCCTATTACCTGTTTATTGAAGGAGGCAGGGTCATACCTCAAAAAATTTCCATCCCACTGTTCTTCGAGCTTGAGAAGGAGAGGGCTAGAACTCACCGATGGATGTATATTTCCAAATCAAAGGGTTTGGAAGACATTGGGCACATGGAAGAAAAATTCAAGGAGATGGGCAAAGCGTTAAGTGGCTTGAGGGACATAGAAGCCATAATAAGAAATCAATTAGAGACAGAAAATGCATGGTTGAGGGGACAACTGCAGGAAAGAGAGAATCAATTAGCATTTATGGCCAGTCTCTCTTTGGAAGTAATCCAAAGTAGGATGCCAGCTAAATCCTATGCTCTATACTTCAAAGAACAGTGGCTGCAATTTCAAATTAAGACCATAGCACAAAGAGGCACCATGCCATTTTAGGACTACAGGCGGTTCATTGATCTTTGTGATCAAAGTACACTAGAAGATAGGGCCAAAATGGTTGAGTTTTATTTGCACAACATGGCCCTAATAGACATGAATGTATAGGACCCTAATTCCAAGCTAGGATATTTACAATTAATGGCTTTGGCATCATGGATGAACCATGAGAATTCAAGGGATGTAGAGATGAAAAGGATATTGGCAAGAGAGCAAACTGAACCTCTTCTGATCAGAGTTGAACCAACAAATCCCATGGCCCTCATCAATACCCATAATTTGATTGCAAATGATCCTCAGCTGGAACCTAGATATCTTGCTGCCAAAGAGCAAGCAATTTCACATTTTGAGAACATGTTTAGGTTGCTAGGAGATGATAGCATAAATGCTTGCCTAAGGAGATGGAACACACTGCCATACAACTTAAAGATAAGAGAGCATCACTCTCCTCAAAGGTTGAGAAAGGCACTAAACAGGACACCTATGTATAAGCAATCTATGCAAAGGTTGAAGGTCAATTGGATTGGCCTAAAACTCAGCCCACCACTACTCTTAGGGATGCTAGAAGGGAGAAAGGAAGAAGAAGAGAAGAGGCAGTGGGAGGAGGTAGAAGAGAAAGCAGGCTTCTATGAACAAGAAGAGGAGACCACAGCAGAAGCACAGAATGTCAGAGAGGCCACTAGAGCCATGAAGGATATGGATATTGATTAAGTTGCTCAGAGGATGAGCAACACTTTCAATAGGGGTGATGATGAGCCTCATCATTGGGTAATTATATGGTCCTTAATTCATCTCCTAGCTTAGTCAAATCAACTTTTCTCATAACCTATTACATGTTTTTTTATTATATTTTGTTTATGAGGTGAGTTAGAGTTGGATATTATGCTTTGTGGACTAATATACATTGAATGCAAGACTAAAGGAGAAAATCAAGGAATTTTGGCAAAGACTAAGGTCAAAACTAGAATGGGATAAGGGAGAGGGATTGTAGGAGGTAAATCCTCCTCATTTACTACTACTCCATTCGAATATTTCTCTATTCATCACATCTGCTCGGAGTGCAAACAGCCAAATCATGAGGACTAGAAGGCAGTCGAGCAAGTGAGAGACAGGGCACCAGTTTATATTGAGTTTGGGAGCCGAGCCTCCCTAATTTTAAGGAAGTTGTTGGGGACTTTAGATGTATAAGTAGAGAGGCCTAGGGCCTCAATAGGATTTAGATTTTTATTGTAAAACTCTAAGCTATTTTCGAGTTGCAATACATGTGAAAGTTCTCTTGATGTAAATTGTTGTTTTGGTAATAAGAATGAGTTTTGTTTTTAGCCAGCACTGAGTTAACTCAAAGGGATGAAGCTCTTGGGTTAGGGCCAAACCCTAGCAACCAAGGCTCCTCTTTATTGTACATGTATGTTTAGTGTAGATTCATAGCTTCATTGTTAATTTTTTCTTTTAGATGCATTTCCATTACAAGTAGTGTAGATTAGATTGGTTGTTTAATAGTTTGCTTCCATTTATGCCTTATTTCAAATAGTAGGTTAGCAAGGAGAAAAAGGATCACCACAAGGTTGTTAGCAGGTGTCTCAGCCTCACTTCCTCCCTCTGGGACCATGACTTGAGGAAGGGACCCTTAAGCAGCCCCAAAAACACAGATTTATAGTTCTATTATGAGCTTTGGAGTTTGTTGTCTTTAATTTAGTATTTGGTTAGTTTTGCAAGGTAGATTTCATTGTCATCTTTTTCATCTACATTTCTGTAGTATATCTCACTCGTTCTTTCATTCCTTTCAACAACTTTCTTCATGCATAATATAGGCAGTTGATTCATTAATTATGCTTTTCTAGTTTATGAAAATGTATCTTGTTGCATAGCTTTTTGGAAGACACACATGTTTTATGCATAGTAGGTGCTTTAGGAGGAGACTAAGACTTCATAGCTAGCATCCACCTTCCACTTCATCCACCTTAGCCATCCCTTTTTTTCACCATCACCTTCACTAGTATTTCATCATTTTTCATAGAAATTCTCTCAAGCATATTGAGCAAATCTAGCCATCTATTATCTTGGATATTAACTCCTGAGTGATTCTAGACCTTCTCCCACTCCATTCCTCCCATCACAGAACTTTCCTAAGCCTCCCATCACCTCCAACACCTCACATTTAGCTCTCGATTGTATCCTATAGGTTTCCTGTAATTCCTAAAGGATCATCCTATAGGTTTCTAGTACATCCTGTAGGTTTTCCTAAAATGGCATGTTTTGAGACCAAATTGATGGAAAACCTCTAGGAAGTCACCAAAAGCCTCCGAGGGACCCTCCACACCATCCAACCATTTCATAACCCTTCCAACCATCCTCAAACATCCTTAATTCACCTACCACATCCACAAAAACAATTAGTTGCATACTTGATTTTGCATAAACAGACAAAAAAGCAAATACAGATTTAGTCAATCTCTTTACTTGCACATTAGTGTTGTTTGATGCTCCTTATTTCTGAAACTTAGATAGTAGCATTTTTTTCATGTTGATTTAGCATTTCTACCTAGCCTAGCTTCTTAAATGGTTAATTAGGGAATGGTATGATTTAGCATTACATGTTGACCTTCTCCATTGATGCAGTAGAGTAACTCTCTTAGAGTAGATTTACCTTTCTTCCATCAAAGAATCAAGCTTCTTTTGACTCCATAGAAGTCTGGCTTGGAACCCCAATGGTCTCTCGCCAGCTAAACGATGACAACAAGAAGAACCATCACTTTTACTTGTGCATACAGCACTGTCACCTCAAAGTTTGTATGAACCCCGAGTTGATAAGTAAAACTGGTAGCCCATGAGTTGCAGCATCCTTGCTACAATACTAGCACTCATCAAGTTGATTTTCCTATCTCTTACAGGGACAAATAAGCTAATTCGTGTTGCTTGGAGGAGGAGATTCCTGGATACTTCCCCTTCAGGAATTTACAGGAATTTTTATTGAGTAAGTTTGAAACTATGGAATGATTTTAAAGGCTAGAGGTAGTTGCTTCAGTGTGGGATGAATTTTCCTTCCTAGGGCCTATGCAGTCATTTTATAGGCTCAACTAGTAGCAATAAAATCACTTAAAGTTGATGGGATTTGAAGGTTGGATTCTCACTTCTCTCTCGGGATAAATATTGTAGGAGTTTCCAACTCAGTGGAGGATTTTTTTAACGGGTATTTAGCAAAGATTTCTAAACTGGGTGTTGGGCCAACAGTTGGAGAACGCACTAATTTTGGTAATTTCAGGTCGGTGGATTCATGACAGACAATTTCTCGGTTTTTCTAGTTTTTTGACAAGGACCTCAGAAATACTTTGGTAGAATTTTTTGGGAATATTTGAGGGGTCAAACATGGGTCCCAACTCAGCCAGTAGCTAGAGGAGCTAGGGGAAATTTGGGACAAAATTCAAAGGTCAACATTTGGCCAATTCCTTCGTGGGTTTTGTGGGTTATTGGTGGATAGCCCGAGGTTAATCTCTCATAATTTTACAAGCACCAAGGGAGGCCCTAACAACAGTTCTTCACAGTCAACATCACATTTCTGGGTAGTTTTAGTGCAGAGCCTTGAGAGAGAAACACCAGATTTGGGAGGGTCTTCTTATTGTTCATTTGGCCTTAGCTAGCTTGCCTTGAGCAAGACCAGGTGCACTATTTCCAACACCTCATTATACCCTCTTCGTATTATAATAAAATGGCTCAGTGGCGCAGTTTTTGGTGCAATTTCATGGACTGATTCATGTATTTGATTTTCATGGTTTTTATGTCTATGTTTGCTTTGTTACTTACTGTAAAAATTCCCTAGGAATACTACAGTGGTATTATGGCATGATCTTGGCCCATCTAAGGTAGCCAGAAGATCATAGAAGCTTTGGGGATAGGTGCATAGTAACGAATGAAATCGAAGACAAACCCATGGCTCAAGGGAAATCCAGTATGAAAAAATTATGGGGTGGAATCCGTTGGGACGATGAGAAGTTGGCCCAATTGAGGAGGGTGATAGACCAGATCCAACCGCCTACATCATGTGAGGGAAGTCAACAAAATCAAGGCACTAGATCTCCTAAGAAGGAGTAGACAAGACAGGGACAGTTAGAGGGTGGGGCTAGGGTGCGCTTTTGTGGGTGAAGGCCTGGCTTTATATATCAGGAGCCTGAGGAGGAGGTTGAGCATGATGCTGAGAGCCCACGAAATGGTGAGGAGCACATCGACATACTCGGTGTGGCATAGGAGTCACCATTATTAGTGACCTCTTTGATAGCTCCAATGGGAACCTCGATGGAGGGGATAGAGCCTACACACATAGAACCATATGTTGAGGAGTTGCCTCCCATGCATGAGATTCCGATAGTAGTTGAGGTATCCAGAGCTGTGACAGAGTCAATAGGTTATAGATGCCCACAACAATTTCATCAATTCTAGGCTGGCCTTCTAGTATTTAGAGAGAAGGCCACAACACTGCGAGAGGCTATTTTGCAACAGAATAAGGAGTTGGAGGTCATGAGATCAATTTGTGCTGAGTCAGTGGCCAAACTAACTCGTGTTGGGGAATGTTTGGATTCCCTAATGGTCTAGCTAGAATGCACATTAAAGCATCAAAGCAACCCTCTTCAAACATACATAGATGGGACTTGCAGCACTGGTAGGTTGCCTCTGCACATTGGAGAGGGAGAGGCAGAGTCACCTCGACATATTTTGGGTGTTGACCAAGATGGTGAGATGAGGTGACATGAGCTACATAGGGTGCAACACTCGCAGGATGGAGGGCTTGTTCTATGTGCATGAGTTCATGCATTTGATCCCCCTCTTGGGGTTGGATGGAGAGAGAGTCTGATTTGTTACCCTATAGAGTGGACTGGACTCATGGAGATGGTCATAGGCTGGAGAAAAGCGCAGTGGGAGATCTTAGACACTAAGGGTACTAGAGGCCCGGGTTAGCATTGGGATCTAGGTGGGGCTCCCTATTCGATATCGGACATGCGGGATGGCTATGGAATTGATGAGTTATTTGATCCAGTGACTGAGCAGTTAATTCCTTAGGGGAGTCCCAATTAGCACTTGAGAACATGCGGTTTGTGAGTAGGCTCCATGGATTGTATGGGCATGTTGGTTGCGCATGGGGTCACAAGATGATTAGCATTCTTTGGCAAGAGCTGGTGAGAGGAGGTGGCATGGGTAGGCCACCGAATCAGGAATTATATAGAGACGATGTTCTCCCATTGGAGTATTGGGAACATGAGTCACCCAAGATTGGCACAATATGGATTTCCCCTTTAGCAGGTGTGGAGTTTGGTTGCCTTGGTTTACCATGGAAAATGAGGAGGTGTATATTAATTCGTGGTGGGTGTACTAGCAGCGTGGTGGATGAATGGGAACATATGGTATTACCTATGGTACATGGGGGCATGGCATTGAGCATTGGTGTCTTGTGGGGCATGGAGTTGTGCCATAGAGTTAAGTGTTATGCAGAGGAGTGGATGGGTATGTACTTGTGTGTAGTTGAGCATGATGGTGCACAAGAGGTTGTCAAAGTGTTGTCACTAGAGAGATCTCCTAACGAGGGCATCAAGCACACTATTGGGTTTGTAACACTCATATTTGGAGAGCAAGTTGATCACAGGGCCGAAAGTGAGCTTCCATTTATCACTCTCTAGCATTGCATACTGACACAGGGGACTTGGATATCATCTCTTGCTGCTCTCATCACAAGCAACAGGACCCATGAGGTTCATCTAAGACAGTTGGACGGGACACAGTGCATTGGGAGAGAGGTTTTCCAATTGTGGGATATGGTCAGGACACGAGTTGGTGGAGGGAGGCTTGGGAGTATTTTGATCTTCTGTAGAGGTAGCACTTGCACCACCCTTGAGCCCACACTCACGGTGATGCATGACCCCCTTTTGGTGAGACATTCCAAGGTGTCTTTGGAGAATATACAACGGTTGGTGGACCTTACTTACAAGCGGATGTTTAGACTTTGGGTAGTCATTAGGGAAGTTTTGAGGTCTAAAATGGGCCTCCTAAGGAAATTATAAAATAATAGTGGAAATATTAAAATAATATTAGATTACATCATCAAATTTTAGAGGGAAAAAAAGAAAAAACTATTTTTGTTTAACTCGTATTTTCAACTTATCCCTATGGGTTTACTGAATATTTTAGAGAAAACACTCGTTGGATGCATAATTTGATTCCTCATCCAAAGAGTACCCATGTTGCATACTTGATGGACCCTACTACATGAAAAATGATAAATACATGAAAAACGTGATTGCAATCACATTTTTCATGTATTTCTCATTTTTCTTGTAGCAGGGTCCATCAAAAGTATGCAACATGGGTACTCATTGGATGATAAATTAAATTTTGCATCCAACAAGTACTCCCACTTGAAATTTGAGTAAAACCTTAAGGAGATAAGTTGTAAATACGAGTTGAAAAAGTAGCTCTATTATTTTATTATTTTTTAATCTCACTTTTTTACTCCAAAAATGGTGAATCATCCCCCATGGTTGACATCATCATCTTGAATCCTATTGGTTCTTATAAATTTTGTTTTGGTTGTACATTTTTCTTAGGAGGCCCATTTTAGACCTCAAAATTCCCCTAATGATAGGGGAAAACTTTTGGGAGGCAGGACAACAAATCCCATTGCGTGATATGGTCAGTGCAAGGTTGTGTCTCACACACCAGATTGGTTCATGATGTATGGAGTCCATATATTGATTACACGCAGGGACTTGAGGCATAATACAGGTTGGTTTCATCAACTATCAGGACTATGCCACAGTCATTCTGGTTGTGGGATTTAAGAGTTTGTTTATTTGATTGGGCAATATGTTTCGTGATGAGTGGGATTAGGACAGGGGACGACCCAGCTCACACTTGGTTTGACATGTGGGGGAGCATTGAGAACTTTATTTCATGGCAAGGTTGGTTTTCCTTGTTATCGTTGCAGGTTAGGGTGAGTGTTGGATGGGTAGGATGTGACATCACGGAGGTTCTTCGTCTAGATGCGTTGGGACTCCATAGTTATTTTTCCATCAGATCCTAGGAGAGGAGGATACAACCTGCACGTGAGGGGCAGACTGTCATGATCAGAATTATGCAGTGACAACATATTAGCACCCTTTTTAGACTAGCATGGGATCCGAGCATTATACAACTTGGTAGTATAGCTACCCTTGGGGGTGAGTTGATTTCTATAGGGGAAGATTATTCAAATATTCCATTAGGCTTTGGTGACTCACTTATGGCATGCGGGACTTCATCAACATGGAAGGTTGGTTAGCAAGAGGATATTAAGGGAAACCCATGCAAGAGATACTTCATCCCCACGAGGACTCAGATGTATCTTCTGGAGTTTTCCCTTGGAGTGCAAGAGGTGAACTACTTGGTAGTATAGCTTCATGGGGAGTTGGACAAAGTCCTACACTATCTTGATGCTCTAATTATTGATAATGTGTGCAGGGCTTCTAGTACCTATACGGGGTGCTTCACAGTGATCAGGTTGGCATGGGATTTGGGTATCGAGGGATTCCTTCATGAGAAAATAGTGCAGAGACCTGGGATGACTCAGTGGCACATTTGGGACCCTGGTATTACTGATGGTGATAAGGTGATCAACAAACATGGGAGGAACTTATTCAGTCATTTCTTGAGGACAAGAATTTTTTGGCGGGGAGTACTGTAATATTCTCAATTTTTATTTTCAACATTAGAGTTGAGGATGGGAGAGGACGAAATTCTAACATTGGGACTTAGTAGGAAAAGGGAAAATTGCAGCTCTAGTGGAATGTAGGGGCCACAAGAAAGTGAATTCGACCCAAGGAGGGAACTTGTACTCTTAGATGAGAGAGGAAATAGAAGGAAGTGTGAATTAGGAGAGAAGGAGAGAGAGAGTGTGTGGACCACAAGGAGAGAAGGGGCCAACAAATTATAAATAGATCTTTGGGGTCTCACTTTTCGGAAACTTTGATCATTTGACAATCTAACAATTGTTCTCTTGAGTTTCTTAGCCAAGAAAATCGTTTTGTTTAGTACAAGGAATTTATGAGTGGGAATTACACCCTCATTTCAGATAATTTTGAGTGTCTTCCTAGTGAGGTAATTTCGGGAGCTAAATTCAGAGTTTCCATTGGGCATCGTTGAAAGAGTTTACTTAGCAGTGCGCATTTCTTGGACGCGGAGGTATTTCCATGGAGCACATTTTGGGAGCAAGCGTGGATCAGAGGCTCCAAGTTTTTGCAAGAAAATATCTTATTATGATACTAGAGTTTGGACAGCGATTTTCGGTTTGGATTGGAGGCTATCACTTGGGTCGATTTTCCTATCTCTTGACAGGGACACATAAGCTAATTCATGGTGCTTGGAGGAGGATATTCCCGGATAATTTCCCTTCAAGAATTTACAGGAAATACTCTGAGGAAGTTTGAACCTATGGAGTGATTTTCAAGGCTAAAGGTAGTCTCTTCAGTGTGGGACAAATTTGACTTCCTAGGTCTGCACAATCATTTTCCGAGCTCAGCTGGTAGTAATAAAATCACTTAGATTGATGGGATTTGAGGGTTGGATTCTCATTTCTCTCCCAAGAGAAATATTGTAGGAGTTTCTAACTCAATGGAGGATTTTTTGAGCGGGGATTTAGTATAGATTTCTGAATTGGGTGTTGGGCCAGTGGTTGGAGGAGAGTGCACCAATTTTTGGTAATTTTGGGTCAGCGGATTTAGGATAAACCCTTTTTGGGTTTTTCTAGGTTTTTGACAAGGAACACGGAAATAATTTGGCAAAAAATTTTGGGCAGATTTAAGGGGTCAAACAGGGGTCCCAAATCAGCAGGTAGCTACAAGAGCGAGGTGAAATTTGGACCGAAATTCCGAGATCAAAATTTGGCCAATTCCTTCGTGGGTTTTTGCGGGTTAAATTGGTTACCTTAACCAATTTAACTTGACTTCCTTGCATTTTGATCCTTTCCTCTAAGATAATTCATTGCTCTAATATTTTTGTGACAATTTTGTGTGTCGATACTGTGTGATATTTCCTACTCCTCACTTCTGCACATAGTTTAACCAAAATTGTCGAAAATTCATCAAAATTTATACAAGTCTTTTACCCAAAACTGGTCCCAACACTCTCCCATGTAGAAGGAATTTTATTGATCAAATAAGTACTAGAAGAAATGCCAATCTATTGGATTTCTTTCATTTGGATCTTATTGATGGTGTTGGAAATCCATCAACCAAGGGAACTCCCCAATGTGAAGTCCCAATTAGAGCTCACACCGTTTGGAGTAGGAGTCCAATCCGAAAGATCGGCCTGGTTGGCATGTAATATTATAAATATTCCTTGGCTCTAACTGTCAGCAAGAGAGAGGAATACACATGCACCTTCGAAAAGCAAGGGGATGTGCTTGGTGAGCGTTCGATCATATGTGTGTCAAATTTATTTCACTGTGGAGGGGAGGAGAAGTGTGCCTTTAAGAGAGAGGTAGTAGTACCACCCTAGTAGAGATACACATGAGCAAGAAGGGTCTATGAAACATCAAGTAGAATAGTCCACATAGATTCCATGGTCATTGAAACCAATATGATGAGGAATATTTGTCTAATATCCAACGGAATAATCCACAAGGATGTGACAATGATAATATCGCTTACAACACATTCTCAATATGATAAGTAACAAAATAATTGAAATAGTTCAACTACTTTAGCACAAATGAAAGCAAACATGAATAACAAACATTCACATAATAGTCTTAAAAATATCCATAATCCATGCATGAAGAACATGATGGCCTTGAAGGCTTCTGTTATTAAGTAAAAGTCCCAAGACACATGTATACAATGAACATCACTAGCTTCAATAGTGGAGTGTTGGAGCCACTCCTTACTCCTCAAAAGAACTGATATGTCACTTTAATGCCTTGCAGGAGGAGCCAAGGTAAAAATTCCTTTGTTCATAAGATGAGGGTGTATATATAACCAAGGGGTGATATTTCCCCTTCCTTGTGACTCTTTGACTACCCTCATGACTGTTTGACTTCCTATGACTTTTCTAATTACGTGACTATTCATATTCCATGTGTCCTCTTTGGACTTCCACTTTACATACATTTCAAATAGGTAATTACATAATCCAAAATAATGATGTGGCATATGATGACTTATCATAGGACATGACATGACACTGATGACACGACTGCATGATGATGTGATAGTGCCAAGTTGTCCTTCTTACTGCTTCTTTCATTATGTCTTCTTGAACAAATGGTACATGTTATTCTTCTTACTCCTCCTTATGACTTAAATATGAGGAGTCTTATGTTGGGTGTGTGTTATATTCTATCCACAAATAACCCACGAGCGGGGGGGTCATAGGGAGGGCGGCAACCCCCCCTGTACATTGCGTCGGGCACAACAGGGGGGTCACAAGGGGTGCACCAGCCCCCCTTAATGGGGGGTTTATAATGGGGCAGTAGCCCCCTTGCACGGGCTCCAATGCAACACCCCAAAATATTACTTTTTGGACCCTGTATTAGATGGGCAGACCTACCTATGGTTTTGTGCATAGATTTCACACATGGGTTTGGGCATGATGGTTTTCTTTCCATGGTATTTTGTAGATCTAGTCAAGGGAACTAAGGTTACGTTCTAATCCAGGGTTAATGGATTGGGGCTTATGGATGCTTTGACATGTATATATATGTATTGTAACATTTAAAGAAATATAAAGAAAAATCAATACGGTAGTCCCAATTTTGGGATATAAGGGAAAATCTTTGTGTATATCTATTTTATGTTTTATGCTCTTGTCATTGTTTATTTTCTATTTTTTAGAATTCGTATGCGGGTAATTTTTGTATACGGTTAAAACCTACATTTGTTATCAAAGTTGTTTTGGCTTCAACGAGATGCCTTTGCTAGTGAGGGGTTTTGCTCGGGCCTATGATAGACCCTGTTTTGTGGCAGATCTGTGGGATCGATGCCTCTGTTGAAATAATATGGTGATCAATGAAAAGATGGAGATCGAAAAATTTAATGGTCAGAGTTTTGAGTTGTGCAAACTCAATATGGAGGATCTGTTGGTGGATAAAAATTAGTGGATCGCAGTAGATTCAGGTACTAAACCAACAGAAATGTCAATTGAAGGTTGGGAAAAGTTGGATTGGAAGGCAAAGAGTACAATACAATTGTGTTTCTCAAATTCAGTATTGTTGAATGTATCAAGGGAAGCTTTGGCAAAGGCTTTGTGGGACAAGTTAGGGAATATGTACCAATCTAAGTCTCTAGTGAATAAATTGTTCCTATGGAAAAAGGTGCATAACCTGAGGATGAAAGATGGAGACTCGGTGACAGAGCATCTGAACGCCTTTAACACTGTTGTAAGCTAGTTATTATCTGTTGATATCAAAATTTCATATGAAGATAAGTGCATCAGTTTTTTGTGCTCTCTACCAAATTCGTGGGATAGTCTGGTTGTTGCAATAGGTAGTAATGCATCTGCCTTGCAGTTTGATGAAATAGTTTCATCCTTACTGTCGAAGGAGGTGAGATGGAAAAATATGGAGAGCCAAAATGGTGATGCCTTCTCTGTACGACGACCCCAGAACATAAACAAAAATAAGTCCTCGAGTGGGAGATCTAAATCTAGAGGGAGATCTAAATCTCCAGGAAAACCTGTAAATGTGTGCTGGAAATGTGGAAAGGAAGGACAATTCAAAAGGGATTGTAAATCTAAAGCTCCTGACAAAGGAAAGGGATCTGATGATGCTCCTTCTACAGAGGTGAAAACCACCTCAAATGAAGGTGGGGATGTGTACTTAGCTTCTTCTTCAAGCACACATGTAGATCATGAGGCATGGTTGATTGACTCAGGGGTACCCTTTCACTTCACTCCCCATAGAGAGTTGTTCTGTGGGTATGAGAAATATGATGGTGGTGATGTCTTCTTAGGGGATGATAGGAAGGCTAGAATCGTTGGTCACAAAAAATTCAAGTTGAAATTGCAAGGTGAAAGGATTAGAACACTTTAGAGTGTTCTTCATATTCCTGCATTAGCAAGAAATCTGATTTATGTAAGCAAGCTAGATGATGCAGGTGTAAAAATAGTGTTCGAGAAATATACTTGCAAGATGGTTCGCGGAGAACTGGTATTGATGTGGGGAGTTCAGATTGGAACTTTGTACAAGATTATGGGTAGCACTGGTATTTATGTGGGGATTTTAGATTAGAAGTTTGTACAAGCTTCAGGGTAGCACTGTTATTGATGGGTGAAACTTTTATGTAGTTCCTGAAAGTGGAGCAAAAAATATAGTGGTCTCTGGTGAAAATACCATGCTATGGCATGAAAGGCTTGGACATATTAGAGAGAAGGGCCTTCGAATACTTCATGGTAATGGTATGGTACAAGGTATGTCTAATTTCTCTATGGATTTTGATTTATGTGAAAATTTTGTATATGGGAAGCAAAATCGGGTGAGTTTTCCCTCTAGTGCTAAGAGGGCGAAACAGATATTAGGGTTTGCATAGAGTGATGTGTTTGGAAATGTGTCAGTTCCATCACTGGGTACGTCTGTGTACTATGTATCATTTATAGATGCATTTACAAGGAAAACATGGATATATTTCCTCAAGAAGAAATCTAAAGTCTTTGACAGGTTTAAAAAAATTAAGGCTCTGGCTGAAAGCCAAGATAGAAGAAGATAAAGGTGTCGAGGACATATAATGGTGGAGAGTTTTGCAAGAAGGAATTTGAAGAGTTCTGTAAGAAGTGTGATATAGCATGGCATAATACTACTCCACACACACCTCAGCAAAATGGAGTTGCAAAAATAATGAATAGGATGTTGATCGAAAAGGCAAGAAGCATGCTCAGTGGTGTCGGGTTAGGAAAGAAATTTTGGGCAGAGGCGATGAACACTGTATGTTACCTTGTCAGTTGATCACCTTCATCAGCGCTGGAGGATAAGACTCCACAAGAGGTATGGACTAGTAAGAAACCTTCACTTTCACATCTAAGGGTATTTGGATGTGATGCATATGTACATGTTCCAAAGGAGAAAAGAACAAAGTTGGATAGTAAATTTGAAAGGTGCATCTTTATTGGGTATAAGGATAGTTTAAAAGATTATAAGCTTGGAAACCAAAAACAAGGAAGGTTGTGTACAATAGAGATGTGGTGTTTCGAAAGGTGAAAGATGTTATTAAACTTGAAGTCCTACCAAAGGAACCTGAGAAGATAGAGTTTGAACTAAAGGAGGAAGAATTAGACTCTACAGCAGAAGATGAAGAGCCACAAATGCCAACTGTGAGAAGATTAGATCGAGAAAGAAGGTAGACAGAAAGGTATATTCCATTTTCTTTCTGTTCAAATTTTCCTTTATCTATCACTGATGATGATCCCAGAATTGTGAGGGAAACAGTAGATTTAGAAGATGGCAAACTCTAGAAAGAGGCCATGGTTGATGAAATGGAATCTTTGCACAAAATGAAGGCTTGGGATCTGGTGGAGTTGTCGCTTGGAAGGAAACCCATTGGCAGAAAATGGGCGTTTAAGAAGAAAATGAATGCAGAAGGCATGGTGGATAAATATAAAGCTCGGTTGGTAGTAAAATTTTATTCCCAGGTGTCGGGAATTGATTTTGGTGATATTTTTTCTCCTTTTGTCGAGGAAGCTTATATTAGATTACTTTTATCTCTTGTTGTTGCTTTTGATTTGGAGGTAGAACAGATGGATGTGAAGATAACATTTCTTCACGAGGATCTACATGAAGCAACCTGAAGGGTTTATGGTGAAGGGTAAGAAAAAAGTGGTATGCAAGTTAAAAAATACTATGTATGGGTTAAAACAGCCACCAAGGATGTGGTATTAGAAATTTGATACATTTATATGGGGACTTGGCTTCACCAGAAGCAAAGCAGACCACTGTATGTATTTTAAATTAATTGGTGACCATGTTATTTATGTGGACCTGTATGTGGATGATATGTTGATGGTTGAAAATGAAAAAGAAATTATCCAGGATTTGAAGACCCAATTGTCCTCCAAATTCTACATGAATGATGTTGGTCTTGCAAACTATATTTTGGGCATGGAAATTAAATGAGATCGGGCAAAGAGAAAGCTCTGGTTAAACCAAAGGAAGTATGTCGAGAAAATACTGCATAAGTTTAATATGTAGGATAGTAAACCGGTGAAGGTTCCTATTCCTGTAGGTGTAAATTTATCTGTTGAACAATGTCCCAAGGCACTGGAAGAGGAAGAGGACATGTCTCGTGTTCCATATCCAAGTACAGTCAGTAGGCTGATGTATGAAATGGTATGTATTAGACCATGCATTGCACATGAAAGGGGAGTATTGAGCTAGTTTATGTCAAAACCAGGGAAAGAGCATTGGACAGTAGTGAAGTAGGTTTTCAGGTATATGTGTGGCACTAGTGATTATGGTTTGTGCTACTAAGGAAGACCAGGATTAGGCAAAGTTTTGGACATCCGTGGCTTTGTTGATGCAAACTGCGCTAGAGATCTGGATCAGAGAAGATCTACAAGTGGGCATGTATTTAACCTATTTGGAGGTGCAATCAGTTGGATGAGTAAGAGATAGTCTGTAGTGGCTCTTTCAACTACAGAGGAAAAATACTTGGCAACCACTCATGCAATCAAGGAAGCATTTTGGTTGCATAGATTATGTTCAAGTATCGGGTTAATACAACGAGCTATAAGGATAGACTGTGATAACCAAAATGAAATTTTATTGGCAAAGAACCCTGCTTATCCTTCAAAGACAAATCACATTAATGTTTAGTATCACTTTATGAGGGAGATGGTTGAAGATAAAAAGGTGTTGTTGGTAAAGGTGGACACTTTGAATAATATTGCAGATGCATTGAGAAAGTTTGTGAGCACTGATAAGTTCTCTTGGTGTAGAGAAACAATGGTCGTTGCAGGGCTGGACCAATGACTAAGCTCTCGTGTAACCCCCTGTGGAAAGAAAAAAAACAAGTGGGAGAATGTTGGGTGTGTGTTATATTCTTTTTACGACTACCCCACGCACGCGGGGGGGGGAGTCATAGGGGGGCAGTAGCCCCACCTATACGTTGCATCGGGCACAATACCCAGGGAAAAAAATGGACCCTATATTAGGTGGGTGGACGTACTTGTGGTTTTGTGCATGGACTTCATAGATGGTTTTTTGTCCATGGTATTTTGTAGATCCAGTCAAGGGAACTACGGTTATGTTCTAATCCAAGGTTAATGGATTGGGGTTTATGGATGCTTCGGCATGTATATATATGTATTGTAACATTGAAAGGAATATAATGAAAAGCCAATCTAGTAGTCCTGGTTTTGGGATCCAGGGGAAAATCTTTGTGTGTATATATTTTATGTTTTATTCTCTCGCCATTGTTTATTTTCTATTTTTTAGAATTCAAATGCAGGTAATTTTTGTGCAGGATTGAAACCTACATTTGGTATTAGAGTTGTTTTGGCTTCAAGGGGACACCTTTGCTGCTGAGGGTTTTTCTCAGGAATGTGATAGACCCTATTCAGTGGGAGATCTACGGGATCGATTCTTGTGGTGAAATAAGATGGAAAGAAGTGGAAAGATAGAGATCAAAAATTTAATGTTCAGATTTTTGAGTTGTGGAAACTCAAGATGGAGGATCTCCTGGTGTAACGAATAATGGACCGTGGTAGATCTGGGTACTAAACCAACAACAATGTCAGCTGAAGAATGGGCGAAGTTGGATCAAAACGCAAAGAGCACAATACGATTGTGTGTCTTAGATTCAGTAGTGCTGAATGTATCAGGGGAAGCTTCAACGAAGGCTTTGTGGGACAATTTAGGGAATTTGTAGCAATCTAAGTCTCTAGTGAATAAATTGTTCCTACGAAAAAAGCTATATAACCTGAGGATGAAAGATGGAGATTTGGTGACAGAGCATGCCTTTAATATTGTGGTAAGACAGTTATTATCTATTGATATTAAAATTTCAGATGAAGATAAGTGCATTATTTTTTTGTGTTCTCTACTATATTCGTGGGATAGTCTAGTTGTTGCAACAGGTAGCAATGCAACTACCTTGTAGTTTGATGAAATAGTCTCATCCTTGTTTTCGGAGAAGATGAGATGGAAAAATATGGAGGGCCATAATGGTGATGCCTTGTCTGTACGAGGACAGTCCCAAAATAGAAACAAAAATAATTCCTCAAGTGCGAGATCTAAATCTCCAGGAAAACCTGTAAAGTTTGCTAGAAATGTGGAAAGGAAGGGCACTTCAAAAGGGACTGTAAATCTAATTCTCCTGAAAAATGAAAGGCATCTGATGATGCTCCTTTTGCAGAGGCTAAAACCACCTCAGATGAAGGTGGGGATGCGTACTTGGCTTCTTCTTCAAGTACACATGTAGATCATGAGGCATGGTTGATTGGCTCAGGTGCATCCTTTCACTTACTCCCCATAGATAGTGGTTCTGCGAGTATGTGAAATATTATGGTGGTGATGTCTTCTTAGGGGATGGAAGGAAGGATAGAATCATTGGTCGCAGAAAAGTCAAGATACAATTGCAAGGTGGAAGTATTAGAACACGGGTGTTCTGCATATTCCTGCATTGTCCAAAAATATGATTTATGTAAGAAAGCTGGATGATGCAGGTGTAAAAACAATGTTCAAGAAAGATACCTGCAGGATGGTTCGGGGAGCACTAGTATTGATGCGAGGAGTTCATATTGGAACTCTGTACAAGCTTCAGGGTAGCATTGTTATTGATGGGTGCAACAGTTATGTGGTTCCTGAAAGTGGAGCAGCAAATCTAGTGGTCTCTGGAGAAAAGACCATGCTATGGCATCAAAGGCTTAGACATATTGGAGAGAAGGGCCTTCAAATACTTCATGGTAATGGTATGGTAGAAGGTATGTCTAATTGCTCTCTAGATTTTGATTTCTATGAAAATTTCATATATGGGAAGCAAAATCGAGAGAGTTTCCCCTCTGGTGCTAAGAGGGCGAAACAGATATTAGAGCTTGTGCACACTGATGTGTTTGGACCTATTTTAGTTCCATCACTAGGTAAGTATGTGTACTATGTATCATTTATAGATGACTTCTCAAGGAATACATGGATATATTTCCGTAGGAATAACTCTGAAGTCTTTGACAGGTTTCAAAAATTTAAGGCTTTGGTGGAAAGCCAGACAGAGAAGAAAATAAAGGTGTTGAGGAACGATAATGGTGGAGATTTTTGTAAGAAGGAATTTGAAGAGTTATATAAGAAGTGTGGTATAGCACGGCAGAAGACTACGCCATACACACCTCAAAAAATAGAGTCGCAAAAAGAATGAATAGGATGTTGATGGAAAAGGAAAGAAGCATGCTTAGTGGTGTTGGGTTAGGACAGGAATCCTAGGCAGAGATGGTGGAGACTGCATGTTACTTGGTGAACATATCACCTTCATCAACGTTGGAGGATAAGATTCCTCAAGAGGTATGAACTGGTAAGAAAACTTCTCTTTCACATCTGAGGGTATTTGGATGTGATGCATATGTACATGTTCCAAAGGAGAAAATAAAAAAGTTGGATAGTAAATCTGAAAGGTGCATCTTTATTGGGTATAAGGATGGTTTAAAAGGTTATAAGCTTTGCAACCTAGAAACAAGGAAGGTTGTGTACAGCCAAGATGTGGTGTTTCGAGAGGTGAAATTTGTTATTAAAGATGAAGTACTACCAAAGGAACCTAAGAGGATAGAGTTTGAGCTAAAGGAGGATGAATCAAACTCTACAACAAAAGAGTAATCAAAAGATGAAGAGCCACAAACTCCGGCAGTGAGAAGACCAGTTCGAGAAATAGGGTAGCTAGAAAGGTATAGTGCATCTACTTTATGTTCAAATTTTTCTTTATCTATTACTGATGATGATCCCAGAACTGTGAGGGAAGCAGTAGGTTCAGAGGAGACAAACTCTAGAAAGAGGCCATGGCTGATGAAATGGCATCTTTGCATGAAAATGAGGCTTGGGACCTGGTGGATTTTCCGGCTGTAAGGAAACCCGTTGAAAAGAAATGGGTGTTTAAGAAGAAGATGAATTCAAAAGGCAAGGTGGAGAAATACAAATCTCGGTTGGTAGTAAAAGGTTATTCCCAAGCTTCAAGAATTGATTTTGGTGGTATTTTTTCTCCTGTTGCCAAGGTAGCTTCTATTAGATTAATTTTATCTGTTGGTGTTACTTTTGATTTTTAGGTAGAACTAATGGATGTGAAGACAACATTTCTTCACAGGGATCTAGAATAAAATATCTACATGAAGCAACTTGAAGGCTTTACGGTGAAGGGTATGAAAGAACTAGCATGCAAGTTAAAAAGGTTTCTCTATGGGTTAAAGCAGTCGCCATGGATGTGGTATCAAAAATTTGATACATTTATATGGGAACTTGCCTTCACCAGAAGCAAAGTAGATCATTGTTTTTATTTTAAATTAATTGGTGACCATGTTATTTATTTGGCCTTGTATGTGGATGGTATGTTGTTTGTTGGAAATGACAAAAAATTTATCCAAGATTTGAATACCCAATTGTCCTCCAAATTATACATCAAATATCTTGGCGGTACAAACTATATTTTGGGCATGGAAATTAAATGAGATCAGGCAAAGAGGAAGCTCTGGTTAAACCAAAGGAAGTATGTCGAGACAATACTGCAGAGGTTTAATATGCGGGATAGTAAATCGGTGAAGGTTCTTATTCTTGTATGTGGATGATATGTTGCTGGTTGAATAATGACAAAGAAATTATCCAGGATTTGAAGACCTAATTGTCCTCCAAATTTGACATGAAATATGTTGGTGTTGCAAACTATATTTTGGGCATGGAAATTAAATGAGATCGGGCAAAGAGAAAGCTCTGGTTAAACCAAAGGAAGTATGTCGAGACAATACTGCATAAGTTTAATATGTAGGATAGTAAACCGGTGAAGGTTCCTATTCCTGTAGGTGCAAATTTATCTGCTAAATAGTGTCCCAAGACACAAGAAGAGAAATATGACATGTCTCGTTTTCCATACGCAAGTGTAGCTGGTAGCCTGATGTAGGCAATGGTTTGTACTAGACCGGACATTTCTCATGTAGTGGGAGTATTGAGCAGGTTTATGTCAAAACCAGGGATGGAGCATTGGATAACAGTGAAGCGGGTTTTCAGGTATTTGCTTGGCATTAGTGATTATGGTTTGTGCTTACAATGAATATCAATATTGGAAAGATTTTTGGACATCTGTGACTTTGCTGATGTAGGCTGGGGTGGATATCTGGATCAGATAAGATCTACAAGTGGGTATGTGTTTAACCTATTTGGAGGTGTAGTCAGTTGGATGAGTAAGAGACAGTCTGTAGTGGCACTTTTAACTACAGAGGTAGAATACATCGCATCCCCTCATGAAAGAAAGGAAGCAGTTTGGTTGCAGAGATTATGTTCAAGTATGGGGTTAGTACAACAAGCTATAAGGATAGACTTTGAGAGCCAACGTTCAATTTTCTTGGCAAAGAACCCTGCTTATATTTGAAAGGAAAAACATAATGATGTTCAGTATCACTTTGTGAGGGATATGGTTGAGGATAAAAAGGTGTTGTTGGTAAAGGTGGAAACTTCGAAGAATACTACAGATGCATTGACAAAGTTTGTGAGCATTGAGAAGTTCTCTTGGTGCAGAGAAACAATGGGCGTTGTAGGGTTGGACCAATGACTAAGCTCTCTTGTGGCCCCCTGTGGAAAGAAAACAACAAGTGGGAGAATGTTGGGTCTGTGTTATATTCTTTCCACGACTACCCCATGCGCGCAGGGGTCACGGGGGGGCAACAACCCCGCCTATATTGTACGTTGAGAGCAATGCCCTGGGAATTTTTTTTGGATCCTATATTAGGTGGGTGGACCTACCTATGGTTTTGTGCATGGATTTCGCACATGGTTTTGGGGATGATAGTTTTTTGTCCATGGTATTTTGTATATCCAATCAAGGGAACTACGGTTATGTTCAAATCCAGGGTTAACGGATTGGGGTTTATGGATGCTTCGACATGTATATATGTATTGTAACATTGAAAAGAATATAATGAAAAATCAATCTAGTAGTCCCGGTTTTGGGATCCAGGGGAAAATATCTGTGTATATTTGTTTTATGTTGTATGCTCTCGCCATTGTTTATTTTCTGTTTTTTAGAATTCATATGCAAGTAATTTATGTACAAGGTTAAAACCTACATTTGGTATCAGAGTTGTTTTGGCTTCAAGGGGACACCTTTGCTACTGAGAGGTTTCTCTCAGACCTGTGATAGACATTGTTCAGTGGGAGATCTGTGGGATCTATTCTTGTGGTGAAAGAAGATGGTGAGAAGTGGAAATATAGAGATCAAAAAAAATAATAGTCACAATTTTGAGTTGTGGAAACTCAAGATGGATGATTTGTTGGTGGATAAATATCAGTGGATCATGGTAGATCTGGGTACTAAACCAAAAACAATTTTAGGTGAAGAATGGGAGAAGTTGCATCGAAATATAAAGAGCACAATACAATTGTGTCTCAGATTCAATATTGATGAATGTATCAAAGGAAGCTTCGGAGATCGATTTGTGGGACAAGTTAGGGACTGTGTACCAATATAAGTCTCTAGTGAATAAACTGTTCCAACGAAAAAAGTTGAATAACCTGAGGATGAAAGATGGAGACTCAATGATAGAGAATATTAATGCCTTTAATATTGTGGTAAGTCAGTTATTATATGTTGAAATTAAAATTTTAGATGAAGATAAGTGCATCAGTTTGTTGAGTTCTACCAGATTCGTGGGATAGTCTAGTTGTTGCAATAGGTAGCAATGCAATTACCTTGCAGTTTGATGAAATAATCTCATCCTTGTTGTCAGGGGGGATGAGACAAAAAAATATGGAGGGCTAGAATGGCAATGCCTTATCTGTATGAAGACGGTCCTGAAACATAAACAAAAATAAGTCCTCAAGTGGGAGATCTAAATATAGAGGGAGATCTAAATCTCCAGGAAAAACTGTAAAGGTGTGCTCTGTGAAAATTCCTAATCCTCAAGGAACCCCTACTGTAGCAAGACTGAATTTAATTCACCTACTTGATTTGAATATACATTATCAAGTTATTCTTTGAAAAAAAAAAAAAACCTACACTACATGAAATTTGATTTACATGAAATTGAAAACTCAACAAACAACAAGATACATAAGACAAATATTTTTGGAAAAAATAGTCCCCAGAAAAACCCATTGTGGGAAAACCAGTGCAACAGCTCTGAGGGTTTTCTATTATTAAGTAGTAGTTCTGAATACAATGTTGGATTCTCTCATGGTAATCCAATGAAAAATAAAATACAATGGAGGAAAAACTGAGTGAGTTTTACCTCACTAATTCTGGCTTATCCAACAGCAAAACTTGCTAACCCCGGCTATCTTTGCACTGCCCTTGCGTAGGCCCTGCGTCAACTTTTCAGGCTCTGTGTCAGCCCTATGTTGTCTCTTCTTCCCACTACATCAACCTTCCCAGTTGTTCCGGAATTTCTGGCTTTTTGCATGGAGGGTAGCTTTCTGCTTCTGCACTGGCCCTTCTAGCTTTGTGTCAGGCCTGCATGGGCCCAAATTGGCTCAACGTCACTCCTCTTGGTTATTGTGTTGCCTCCACAAGCATCTCTTTGCTTCTCTGTCATTACTCCTAAAATATCCCTGCCCCTCTGCTGAAATTGACCACTAAGTTTGAATTCTTAGCTTCCTAGCCCCATAAATCGAACTCCAGATCAATTCATTCTCTCTGTGTGTCTTTCTAAATGAGCCCCAAGCCTCCTTCTTATACTTTTCTCGTTGAGACTTCAATGGTCAATATCAAGTCTCTAATCAATGGTTAAGATTAAAACATGACTTGATCCGCTTTCTAGATCATTCTCACGCATATTTTGATTAATACCCATGAATATTTTAATTTTCCTAAGTTTAGACTTAGGAACCCATCAAAAATATTAATTATTTTAATAAAATACAATCCCAGTTGAATTTCACCAAATGGTTTCAGGGTTCTTTAGAAGTCATATGCCTTAGCCTCTCTACTAATTTTCATGTCTAGATAACTATCGATGCTACCAAAAACTAACACTCCCTCTTAGAGAGGAAAGTGCTCTAGCAACAATGTCCAACTGCATGTTGCTCTGTCTCTGAAGCATCTCCTATACACATTGTTTATGCCACCAACATTGTGCTACTATTACTACTATACTTCTACCCATGACACTGCCACTACCACTATTGCATTTGTCCTACAACTCCCTCTCAAATGTTGGATACATTATGCTGCTAGCACTGCCACTGCTAACACTTCATTCATACTGCAACTTAGTTGCTGAGAGAAGCAACTGAAAAAACATCCAAAATAAACTAAACTTAACTGTGTTCAGCATAATACCATGAATGTTAGAATCCGATTGCTCTAGTCCCTGACCCTCTTAATCTTCTGCGATGTTGCTGACTTCTGCACTGTTGCCAACCTTGTTATGCGCTAATCAACTCCTGGTCTCAGACTACTACATTTGTCTCTCCAAATAGTCCACTGCATCATCTGACACTAAGTCCATCTCGCTACTTCTGAATCTTGGGCTCTCGTAGCAAGGAATTGATCCAAGAGGTGGACTCTTTAAGGATCCTGCCCATTTGTAGTCCTCCTAACTATAGCTCAAAATCTCCCTATTTCCCTCCTGGAGATGCATGGGCACTCATGGCAAACTCATCTTCATCAATATTTGCTAGAGCATCCTTAGGATCACGTTTCTCATCGTTATCCTTTTGCTTCAAAGGACACTGGGATGCAAAGTGGCCCAAATCACCACATCTGAAACATTTCACCTTCGAAATGTCCTTCTTTCGCTTCTAGTTTTGTTGTCCCTTTAATGCTAGGCCTACATTCTCCTCCTCCTCCTTTGTCTTCGTGCCACTCCCACTGCTTCCATTGAGGTTGACCTTGACCAGGTCCCTCCTTAATTCCTCTTGTTGAAGGGTTGCCCACGTCTCCTCCCATGAAGGTAGTCTTTCCCTTCCCAATATACTTTGGATGAAGACTTTCCATTCATCTGAGACTCCATTCACGGCCGTCCTTACCATCGCAGTAGACTAAGGAGTAGACCCCATTATAGCAAGTTGGTCTCTATTGTCCTAAAGAGGTTGAAGATATGATTTAACTCCTTCTCCCTTCTGCATCAATGTCTATTATAACTTTTGTTCTAAGTACATCTTTCATTGTTTGGAAGAGCCTTCATAAAGTGAAGACAAAGCTTCCCACATCTCTTGGGATATCTCTTTGCCCTGAAAGTGTGAGACCACATGATCTCGAACTCCATCGAGTATGAACCTCTTCATCTTCCCTTGCTCGGCCTTGTACTTCTTCCTTTGATCATTGTCAATGGGAACAACCACAACACTCTTGACATAGGCTTCGAGATCATACTCCTTTGGAACAGCTAATATTTTGGTCTTCCAGATGACATAGTTGGAAGCTCCTTCCAACCTATCCTGATCTCTGAGCCCATGCAATGCCATCTCACCCAACTGTCGAACTGACTCCTCTAGTCACTTCTCAGCACTACATTCCCCTTCTATGTGTCTTCACTCTTTTATGAAGGAATTCTAGCTCAGCGAAAAATGCGTCCTTCAAGTATTGCATTGAGGCTCTACATCACTCCCTTTGCCTCTGCAAGCTCATGATTCGGAAATCATACCTCTCTGTCGAGTCTCTTAGAGAGAGATTTCCTCGGAATCTCTGCTTCCAGGGAAGGACTACACAATCCCTTCAAGGGGATTCGAATTTTTGCCAAGTGGAGTGTTAGGCCTCTCTGCTCAGTGCTGGATCTGCTCTTCCTGTTTCAAAATCAGTGCTCCCATACCATGTGAAAATTCCTAATCCTCAAGAAAACCCAACTGCGGCAAGACTGAATTTACTTCACCTACTTGATTTGAATATACATTATCAAGTTATTCTTTGAATACTGAAGCAAATTACTTCTGCAACCTACACTACTTTAAATTGATTTACATGGAACAGATATATAAGCAAAGAACAAGATACATAGGACATAATTATTTTTGGACAAAATAGTCACCAGAAAAACCCAATGCGAGAAAATTGGTGCAATGTCTCTAAGGATTTTCAATTATTAAGTGGTAGATATGAATACAATTTTGGATGCCCTCCCGGCAATACATTGACAGAGAAATACAATGGTGGAAAAACTGAGGGAGTTTTACCTCACTTCACCCAACATATTCGGGTTGATCCTGTAGAAAAACTAGCTAACCTCGGTTATCTCTGCATAGGCCGTGTGTCATCTTGCGTTGGTCTCTTCTGCCCACTACATCAACCTTCCCAGTTGTTTCGACAATTCTAGATTTCTTCATGGAGGGGAGCTTTCTGCTTCTACGCTGGCCCTTCTGGCTTTGCGTCAGTCCTGTGTGGGCCCAAATTTGCCCAGCATCAGTCGTGTTGGTAGTTGCGCTACCTCCACAAGCTTCTCTCTGCCTCTCTTTCAGTACTCCCAACTTATCCATGCCCCTCTGCTGCAACTGATCACTCAGTTTGAATTCTTAGCTTCCTACCCCAAAAATCAAACTCCAGATTAATCTGTCTCTCTATGTGTCTTTCTAAATGAACCCCAAGCCTCCTTCTTATACTTGTCTCATTGAGACTTCAACGACCAAGATTAAGTCTCTAATCAATGGCTAAGATCAAAACATGACTTGATCCACCTTTTAGATCATTCTCACCCATAGTTTGATTAATACCCATTAATATTTTAATTTTCCTAAGTTTAGACATAGGAACCCTATTAAAAATATTAATTATTTTAATAAAATACAATCTAGGTGGAATTTCACCAAACGGTTTTTGGGTTCCTTAGAACTTGTTGCAGTGGCTACAACCACCCTCCAAAATTTTGGCCTGCACCAATTTCGAAGCCTCCCTTGAAGAGTTTCACTTGATGACTGCACACACTCAGGTTCACTCCGTGAGCTCGTGTGAGTCTTTACATCCGCCTTCCTTGTTCATTGCATTCAAGTCTCTACATGTTGATGTCTAAGTCATGCTTGTGACCATGTTCTGGTTATGCTCAAAGTCTTTGCTTCATATGTGCTTGTTGTGTTCGCTATGAAAGCATCTATCGCACTCACACACAAAGTCACATTCATTGTCGCACAAGCGTCGTCTCGATCAATGAACAATCAATCACGAGTGTCGCGCTTGTCACTCACACCGTCAGTCAGTCATGTTGAACATGTGTGTCCGAATGATTTGGTCATTTCATCATCAAGTCATGCGAGTGTGTGTTCCTATGATCACCTATGCCTCTTTCGATTATTCACACACTTAGCCATTTTTGCTGAAGTTTTGACAACCAGACTCCCCTCTGACAGCCGAACCATCACTCTACCATTGACTCAATCGATTGTCAACCAGAACATGCAGAAGCACCAAGCTAGTCTTTTCAAGTTGCATTACCAGCAAGAAATTCAATCAGCCCTCATGATTGGCCACCCGGATAGTCGGACCTAGTAGTCACCCCGGGACTGACTCCCCTCAAAAATTGCACAGAAGCCATTGACCTCAGCCGCTCAATTGACTAAGGAAATTGCATAGATAGGCTGAACAGACACCACGTGCCCGTACCTATCTCCCTCAGAAAATTGTGCAATTTTCCCAGTCAGTCACCCCGACAGTCGATCGATTGTTCATCTCAAAAATTGCACAGTGATCATGTGCAGGACTTCCACTACCCATCAGTCAGCTCAACTTAGAAATTGCACAAAGATGACCAGCAAGACGGCCTCCTAGCCTCATTGCAGTTTTCCTAGCCAGTAGCTCCTAGCATCAGATTGCCTATTCCCTCCAGGAATTGCGCAATTTCCGCTACCAGTGACTGAGCAACCAACTTCCAGTTCCCTTTGGGAATTGCAAAGTTTTGGCTGCCGGTCTCCCATGCAATTCCCGCAAAAAACTATGCAATCCCTGCCTGTTGACCCTTCATGCAGCCCGGCCTGTTCCTCTGGAAAATTGCACAAATCTGGCTATCCAACCTTGCTGCCTGTTCGTTCTAGAAAATGTGCAGGGCATGCCTGCCTTGCCTTCCAGCAGCCCAGACTATTCTTCCCAAAACGCAATTTTGCCTCCCAGCCAAGCCAGACCTCGCAAACAGTCACTGTCATCTCATATTTCCCATCTCCATCACTCAGTGGCTCTTGCGCAGTTTTCATCAGTAGTGCTCAAAACCATCATCCTGCTTCACAACCTTGCTGCCTATCTTGGTCACCTGCATTCGAAATGATCATGTGTCATGGTAGACTAAGAGCTTTTGTATTTGATATTATCTCGTCATGAGTGGCTGTAGGTATAGGTACTCCAACAAACATGGCAGGACGATGAATGAGATCAATGAATGGATCACATGTGGAAGGACAATTTCACCAATGGATGAACGAACGAAGCATGCAAAGCGGACGAATGTGATGAACATGCACCTTCACGAATAGATGAGCCTGTCAAGCCTTCCAGCATGCAAGCAAGGAACAACACGCTAAATCTTCATCAAGCAAACCAAGGACCATCGAAGACTCTATGCACGTCGCCATGCAGAGGTGAAGCTATGATACACCATGAAGACATCCATCACCCAACAACACTATAGCTCGAAATACACTCTAACAACAGCACGAATGTACCAGCATTGTCATGTCAAGTCATTTCAAGTCACGTCATGAGTCATGTCACCCACATCTCCACTATAGGATTGTTGTCAATCAATGTGATGTAACGTGCGAGTCCAAGGGACCCACTTATTGAACAAAGAGTCATGTAAGCCGAAAAGTCATGGAAGTCAAACGGTCATGAGGGTAGTCAAACAGCCACAAGGGTCAGTTTCACCCTTGGCTATAAATACCCCCTCATTCGTACATGCAATGGACTTTTCACCTTAGCTCCTCCCACATAGCCAAGAGAGTTTGTAATATTTTCTTTGAGGAGTAAGTAGTGGCTCCAACACCCTACACTCAAGGTTAGTGATGTATGGTGTAAAGATGTGTCTTGGAACTTTCGTTTAATTTAGAAGCCTGCTAACCAATCCAATACGTTTCCACACATGTATTGTATTTGTTGTAAGACTGCTCTTTAACACTTGTAATGCATGTTTCTTTAACCCATGTTCCACATCTGAACTAATTCATTTTTTGTAAAGCATAATCTATTAACGAAAATGTGTCATATATGTTGTTAACATTGTCTCGCCCGTGTAGACTACTCTCTCATACATCAGACATATCTTTCACAGAAGCTTGTTGTAACAACCGTTGCACTCGTTCGAACTGCTTCGTGAGTGTTGTATGTGTTATCTCACTTTGTATGTTGTGACTGCCGCATCCATGTGGACTGCTCTGCCAGAAGTTGTGCATGTCCTGTTGTGTTGTGTGTTCCTAACAGTGTTGGGACTACTCCCAATCGAACTGGAACTCACTCTCACCCTTATCCTTGACACTGAAAGAACCATTGATACAAGTGACACTTACACTCACCAGGCATGTGAACCTCACTTCTCGAAGACAAAGAAAACCACTCTCATGTGCTGACAAGCAAGAGTTGAGGAAAATCCTTAAGACAATGGCAATCGAGCCATCATACCAAGGTGATCCCCTAAATGTTGGCCGGTCCAGCACCGTCAACATTTCTGGCGCTAGAAGGAGGGCAGCCAGTTGTACATGTCTAAAATTCCCCTCACACTCACTCATCAATAACTTGGTCAAGGCAGTAACTCACACTCCCTCTCACACGTCTCTACAGTTGGTTACTCCTCACCTCCCAGAATTGAACACAAGATTTCATTTCAACACCTTCACTCTATCCGTCTCGTCACTCGCCAGTTCGTGAAAGTAGTTGGACTGATCCCAGGCATACAACATCTTCCACACACATCTAGGAAGCCAAAATTCATTCCCACGGGAGTTGTTGTATCATTGGTGGAAGAAGTAGTCCTTGCCACGCTTGAAGGTCTAGAGGAAGCTATTGAAGATGGAAAGGAACCTCCAATCTTCCTTAAAGACAAACAAGGCACTCTTGTGATCTTGGGATCGAACTCCAGTATAGGAGACGAAGGGGAAGGCAACAGAGGAGGTGGAGGTAGAGACGAACCGACAGACTTGGATCTGGAACCATCAGACTCTGAAGGAGAGGAAGAAGACGAATAAAACAAAGAGATGGTTGACCCAAATCTTGAATGGATGACTCAAGAACCATTGGCCCTCCCAGTTGTTTTGTACAAGATGCTAAAGCGAGCAGAGAGGATGAACATCAAGTTCAACCCTAACAACGTGGTGAAGGCAAAAGACCACTTAAACAACTTCTACCTACAATTGCAGACCCTTGAGGTACGTTATGATGATGTAGCATGTAGATTATTCCCATGTACCTTGGATGGCCACATAGCTTCTTGGTATCACATCCTTCCACCCAACTCCATACAGAACTAGGGTTCTTTCAAATGTATGTTCCTCAAAAATTTTGTTGATGACAAGACCCTAGCCATGCTGCTCAAGGAATTGGGAAGCCTTGGGATGGAGGGAAAATAGAAAGTGAAAGACTTCAATAAGAGGCTTATGCGTATTTTGAACAAATTTGCAGCAAACATTAAACCTCGTGACTCCATCACTATTAACTATTACACATCTGCACTGTCGACCACCATTACACATTTCTTCAAGCGAGCTGTGAAGCCAACACTTTTAGAAAGATGTGAAGAGGCTATTGTTGTTGAAAAAGACTTGCGCACAATTTGATTCAGCAAGGATGACGAATCAACGAAAGACTCCAAGGATGTAAGAAGAAAGCCCTAAGCAACAATGAGAAAGGGTAGAGACAAGAAAGCAACTGATATTGAGACCCTCACTCACCTTGTCAAGAAATTGGCCACCGAAATGTCTGAACTCGAGCAACAGAAAATGGACACATTCGCAAACAACCATCCTCCCAAATAGAGACAAGAAAGCAATTCATCAACTGAATCATCAAGCAACAACCGGTTCGCTTCCAAATTTGCACAGAAGCTTGTGTTCCAACTCGATCAGTGCGCTAATCCTAATGTATGTTCCTATCATGAAGAGTCCCACCGCGAGAACTCTTGTTCATATTGGAAGTGAGTCGTTACCTCTGTCTGTAGTCATACACTCGATACGGAAGGTGATATGCAGGAGCAACCGAAAGACACTGATGATAGCAAAGAGGTTGCACCTAATGAAACACCAAGTTCTGGTTATGTGGTGAACGCTTATCAGTGCTCGCAAGTAATCTCAAAGACAAACACCGAGAAGCAGCCCCAAAAGAAAAATGATCGTTACAATCTTAGGAGTAAAGGGGCTCCCCCTACACTTGGGTAAATGCAAGAGAAGGTGAGGCAGCTGATAAAGAAGGTTGATCCACCAGCTGGCTCGAAGAAGTAAACATAAAGTAATTCCAGGAAGACAGCAGCGGGTAAGAGTACATCCATGAGCAGCAAGTTGCAGAATGCTCCGTCGAACAACACGAACATCCGTTCCACCCCGGACACCTCGATGAGTCTACCACCTATGGACTACAACATAGTCAATGACATGAAGAAAACTCAGGCAAACATCAGTTTGTTCGAGTTAGTCAAAGTCCAAATTCAGTGAAATATCATGATGTGTGCGTTGGGACAAACAGCAGCAGACAGCGAAGCCTCTACCAGCAAGGGAGAAAGCACACCTCCCAAATCACTATCTACTATGCTCAATACACTCTGGATGGAAGAAACAAACTCAGGCTGCCCCCATTCCTTCTTTCATTCATTTTCAAATACAATGTTCACAACTCCTTCGTTGATTCTGGCGTCGCAGCCAATGTCATGCCACTCTCCATTGCTAAGAATATCAATGCACGATGGAGCAAAACATCCGCGAGAATCATCCAACTTGACAAAACATTAGTACCAGCCATTGTTGAAATTTGAGATGTGATCATACGACTATCTCATGGCAGTCGAGTTCACCAATGCATCAACATAGTTGTTGTGGACATACCAGAAGCATATGGCCTGCTACTCAGCAGAGACTGGTCCAGCAAGCTAGATGGATATTTTTCTATAGATTGGTCTCACATGTGTCTTCCTTACAGGGGCAGATGCAACCAAATATGGTGCTACCCGAGAGTTATATCAAACAAAATGTCACTCCCCTTAACGGCGAGAACGAACTGTTGGCCTTCGCAGAACTCATGTTTGGCAACTGCCACTTGGAAAAGGCATTGGAGTGTTATCCTGCATGGCCAACTCCAACCTCATCATACAAGCAGTTGGGGCTCCCTCCTCACCTAACTGATGATAATGAAATGTGTACAGTTTGTTTTTCTGATAGTAACAGTAGTAGCAACAATGGTAGTAGCAGCAGTACCAGCACGCCAAACAGTCCATGTACAGACAAGCTATGGGCCATGAGTCTTAACAAATCAGGAACACATGATGGCTCAAGGACTGAGTGTAGCTCAGTCATCCAAAACAATGAAAAATGCATGATTTCGAGCCTTTTGAAGTTCGAAGGCACAAAAAACAATGTTGAGTATGAAGCACTCATGCTGAACACACAAAAGACCAACACTACGAACAAACAAAGCAACCTGGGAACCTACAACGATCTGAAGATGGCCAATCTCGGTACAAGCTACACACTACAACAGTGACAAATCATTGACCACTTGATTGAACAGTACCAGGATGGGTCTGCACGAGTAGATGATGACATGAGTACACACTGCACGTGAGCAATCCAACATGAGGTTCCAAGTAAAGGAGGAGACAAGCCATTGCAGTAAAGAACAGGTAACAAATACATGTTGTTTGCACTCCTTTCAATGAAAATATTGACTAACATTTTAAGTGTTTGGATTACTTGCAAAGTTCATCATCATACTTGGTTTTCTAATTTAAATCCTACACGTAAGAAATCTGGGAAAATCCACTTATGCATTGGCTTTAGAAACTTGAACCCTTCCCAGAATAAAGAAAACTACCTCGTGCCATCATCTGAGACCAAGTTGCACACAGTACCTAAAATAGTGGTGTTGTATTCACTTGAAGGTCTTTTGGAATGCCACCACGTTTCGATAGCAGAGCCCAGTGGACTTGCACTGGTCTACGAGATGCTTGGCCCACACACGTATCATTTGCAATCACTGGGCAGGAGGATTGACAACCTTCCTACCAATGGCCAAGATCTCAAGCATTATTTTCAGTAAGACGGGTTACGCCCATGCCATGTACATACCCTGCTTGCTGCTTGTTGTTTCATTTGGTTAGTTTTGCTTATTATCTTTGCTTTTGCTTTATTTGATTTTGCTTACTATTTTTTTTCACGTTCGTTTTGTTTGTTTGATATATTACTATTTTTGTTTCCGAAAATAAGTGCTACCAACTACTACATCCTGACTTTTTAATAGAGTATGTGGCTGAAATTTGAGGAAACTTGTGACACTGCAGCACTTGGTCAATCTTCTGTCCACCTTCTCTATGCTTGGTTGTAACTTTTGGCCGATGAAGTCCTGACAAAAATGCGAACTGTATATAAGGGAATTTTCGGTCCAACCATGAACCTGTGTCCACACTAGGAAGCCCCATGCATGTACTTGGCCTTCTGCTCTATGTGTTCAAGCTCATCCAACTAGTAGAAATGGAGAAGGGGAAATCTAAACAAGCAAAACTATGCCAGAGGTATGACATGCTACTATGAAGGAACAACCTCTTCTGCTCTCAATAAGTTGGGATCCCTCTTCCGCCCCAAAAATAAATAAGTGCCTATGCATAGTCCTCTTGAAAAATACAGAGGTGAAAGAAGAGAAAGGCTTCATGTGCAGAGAGGTGATGCATGCAACTCCACCGGTGTACTGACCAGGCTTGCTGGAAGTGGAGTAATGTGTGTGTTCCTACGTGAATCCATCAAGGTACTATCTAGGACTACTGACAACAGAGAAACACCAAAGATGAAAACTTATACTTTGAAAATCTTCAACTCGCAAGCTAAACTACCCTTCCCGGATTCGAAACAGTCAAATCTAAGCTGAACTTTTGATTGTGTTTGACTGATTTGGCAAAGGGTGAACCATGTATGTCCATGGGGTAAGTTGGAAACTGAAGTAACCCACACAGCAATTCAATACTCCCTGAAAGACCAAGGCCCTGTGCTAGCAATGAACCAAAATAGAGAAGCTAGAGTTCTACCAGTGTGTTGCCAAGTGTTGTACTGGCTACAACCACCCTCCAAAATTTTAGCCTGCACCAATTTCGGAGCCTCCCTTGAAGAGTTTCACTTGATGATTGCACACACTCAGGTTCACTCCTTGAGCTCGTGTGAGTCTTTACATTCACCTTGCTTGTTCATTGGATTCAAGTCTATGCATGTTGATGTCTAAGTCATGCTTGCGACCTTGTTCTAGTAATGCTCAAATTCTTCACTTCGTATGTGCTTGTTGTGTTCGCTATGAAAGCATCTGTCGCACTCACACACGGAGTCACATTCACTATCGTGCAAGCATCGTCTCAGTCAATGAACAATCAATCATGAGTATCATGCTTCTCACTCACACCGTCGGTCATTCATGTTGAACATGTGTATCTGGATGGTTTGTTCATTTCATCATCAAGTCATGCGAGTGTGTGTTCGTATGATCACCTATGCATCTTTCGATTGTTCACACACTTAGCCATTTTTGTTGACATTCTGATGACCAGACTCCCCTCTGACATTCAGACCATCACTCTGCCATCGACTTGATCGACTTGTCAACCAAAACAGCGCAGAAGCACCAAGCTAGTATTTTAACGCTGCAATGTCCATAAGCAATTCAATCAGCTCTCATGATTGGCCACCCAGACAATTGGACTCGGCAATCACCCTAGGACTGACTCACCTAAAAAATTGCACAGATGCCACTGACCTCATCCGCTCAACTGACTAAGGAAATTGTGTAGACATGCTGAACAGACACCAAGTACTCGTCCCTGTCTCCCTTAGAAAATTACGCAATTTTCCCAGTCAGTCACCCCGATAGTCGACCGACTGTTCATCTTAGAAATTGTGTAGTGCTCATGAGCAGGTCTTCCACTGCAGCAGTCAGCTCAACTCAAAATTTGCACAAAGATGATCAGCAAGCCAACCTCACGGTCTCAGTGCAGTTTTCCTAGCTAGCAGCAGATTGTGAGTTCCCTCTAGGAATTACACAGTTTCTGCTGCTATTGACTGAGCAACCAACTACCATTTCCCTCTAGGAATTGCATAGTTTTGGCTATCAGAGACCCCAGTAGCCAACTGCCAGTTCCCTTTAGGAATTGCGCAGTTTGGGTTGCCAGTCTCTTGGGCAGTTCCCCCAAAAAACTGCGCAATCCCTGCCTGTTGACCCTTCATGCATCCCGACCCATTCCTCTAGAAAATTATGCAAATCTGGTTGTCCAACCCTGCTGCCCATTCGCTATGGAAAATGCACAGAGCATGCCTACCTTGCCTTCCAGCAACCCGAATTATTCTTCCCAAAATTTGTGCAATTTTTCCTCCGAGCCAAGCCAGACCTCGCAGATAGTCACTATCGTCTCAGATTGCCCATCTCCATCACTCAGTGACTCTTGCGCAGTTTTCATCAGCAGTGCCCAGAGCCATCATCCCGCTTCACAACCCTGCTACCTCTCCTAGTCACCTGCATCCGAAATGATCATGTTTCATGGTATACTAGGAGGTTTTGGATTTGATGTCATCTCGTCATGATTGACTGCAGGTACAGGTACACCAACGAACATGGCAAGACGACGAATGGGATGAAAGAAGGGATCACATGTAGAAGGATAGATTCACCAACGGATGAACGAACAAAGCATGTGAAGCGAACGAATGCGACAAACATGCACCTTCACGAACCAAGGACCAACATGCTAAAGCTTCATCAAGCGAACCAAGGACCATCGATGATCCAAAATGGATTCAGTAAAGCCTCTAGATCAAAAGTCTTCAAATATAGGTGAAAGGGGAATCATGTTGAAGTGCTCGTTGATACAAAGCCAACAATGCAAACAGTGTGTAAATCCGAGTTTGGATGAAGAAATTAGGGAAAATTAAATATTTAAGCCAAAAAGTCAATGCCTAAGTCAGCAGGACATGTGGCAACCCGGGAAAGAGTCACAGGTTCTTGATGATGTCAGCGTAGAAGGTGATGTGGCAGTCTGTGATTGATTCATACCATAGGCGATGGGATCAACGAACAAAAGTGGAGATCATCCAATCAAAGGAGATCGACACATATCACGTCGAAACACGCAAGTAGGTTGGCAGGGAAGTGGTAAGTGGTTTATCACATGCCTTCAAGGCAGGAAACGGCTTTTCAGAAATCTACGTGATTCCACTCAGCAGTCGACACGTAGCATCCCGAAACTACTTTCTCGTGTGCCTTCAGGGAATTAACCGACATGCTAGTTGGAGCGTGAGATTGCACAACAACCGTTGGATTAAGTAGGACAGATCAATGGTACAGGTACTCCAGGTTAGTTGACGAGCGGGATGCAATAGCCTTCAGGTCGTATGGTATCAAGATCTATGCCGAGAAAAGGCCAGATGGTCGAGGTCAACTCCACTCCCGCTAGTTCTTTGGTTTATCCTTTGTTTTTAGTGTAATCATATTATTTCATGATTATCGCAGTTTGTAACTAGATGTGGTATATTAATACCATAATACAGAAAAAGTTGAGGGAATGTAGTTGTGAATCATTCCAGGGGGTTTGGAGGTCATAGTGGCCAAGTACAGTCGAGTGTACACTCGTTTTGACTCAAAAATTTGAGATGAACAAAGTGGTGAGATCCATTTTCGTGTTTGAGACTATGTTTCTGAGCTCACACCTATAACATCAATTTGAAGACGTAATAGAGAGGTCAGCAATGGAAGTGAAAGGACCAGGAGACATAGCCAGACAGTTTGGTGAACTCCTTTATTAAATTTGATTGTGTTAATGGTTTGAATGTGTTCTCTAATTGTTTCAGTGTTTATGTTATTCACAATATTTTTGATTCATTGCATAAAGTAACATTGGCAACTTCACACATAGTCTATAATACCTTTTTCATTAATAGATCAAGTGGTATCAAAGAAGTAAGGTTTTTAAAGGTTTGACAAGTTTGTATGGAGATTTGAATGCTTACTAGGTTGAGGCTCGGACGAGGTGAAGGAGAACTTTTTGAAGCGAATCCATAGATTGGAAGGGTCTTTTCACAAAGAAGGATCGCAGATGAAACTCCACTTGGGTCAGAATCCCAATTCTTGGATAGTTTCATGACGATATGTGCAATGGTGGGAGAGATGTATAATGAGTTTAAAAAGGGCAAAGGTGAAGGCACTTCATCACCTAAACCAGACAAAGGAGAAGAGGAACCTTGTATTTTTTATCCCTCTAGATAAAGAAGGTAAAGGAAAAGGAGAAAATCCTCCACCATCTCCTCCATCATCACCATCATCGTCATCATCATTGTCTTCTTCTCATAAAACTAGTTCTTCTAAGAAGAAGAAAAAGAAAGCCTCTTTGATCAAATTAGATGTAAATTTTGATTTTCTAATTTATGATGGAGAACTTAATGTTGAAAAGCTTGATAATTGGATAAGGCAAATTGATGTATATTGTAGGGTGCAGAAAGTTGATTCAGAAAGAAAGAAGATCCAGCTTGCTAGCCTTCGACTTGGAGGAACCGCACTTGTATGGTGGGAAGGAAAGACACAAGCAGATCTTAAAAAAACATGGTAAAATCATTTCAACTTGGAATGAATTTGTTTCTACCATTAAAAATCAATTTTATCCTTTGGCTTATATGCAACAAGCAATGATGAGTTGGCAAACACTACGTCAACTAAAAGGTTAAAGTGTTCAGAGTTATACTCAAGAATTCTATAAGAGAGATTTAACATTAGGCATATCATTGGACTCACCAAAGACATTGTTAAAATATATAGGTGATCTTCATAGTTATTTGAGGCATACTATACTTATGTTTAACCCAACTAGCTTAGATGATGTATCAGTTCAAGCAACTCATCTAGAGGCTAGAGGTAAAAATGTAACCCCGGATATCGGAAAATCATCCAAACCCATTGAAAGCAAGAATAAAGGCAAGAAGAAACTGAAATGGAAGGAGAGGAAAACAAACATTGTAAAGAAGGATAAACCTTCATGCACTCATTGTAAGAAGGAAGGACATGATGAGGCACACTGCTAGTCTTTGCGTCCAGAATTGAAGCCTAAGAAGTTCGGGAATAAAGAGCGAAAGAACGTTGTTGTTGTTCAAAAGGACTTGGGGTCAAATTCAGGTGATGAGACAACAGTTATAGCTACAGGTATAAAAGGTAAAGATTCTAAAGCATCTACAAGTACTTCTTCACATTCTGTTGATAATGATAATGATGAGAGGAAAATAAATGAGCTATTTCATATTAGAGTCATTTTCAAGCCCACTAAAATTGATACTTTATTTGATAGTGGGTCACAAGTTAATTCGATTTCTGAAGCAATTGTAAAGAAGTTGGGTTTAGAAACAAAACCTCATAAAAATCCATATCCATTAGGTTGGGTGTGTGATAAAACTAAGCTACAAGTTACGAAACAATGTAAATTTCATTTTGCTATTGAGGTCAAAGTTTGTAGATGAGGTTAAGTTAGACATAGTCCCATTGGACATATGTGGAATTGTATTAGGAAGTCCATACTTGTACGATAGAAAAGCTATCTTCTATCGAGCTGAAAATAAGTATCAACTCACTAAGGATGGAATTGAATATATTGTAAGGGCTCATAAACTTAAAGATAACTTCTCTCTCATAAATTCGGGACAGATTAAAAGAATTGTAAATTCAAATAACAAATTTTTACTTATGATTGTAAAAGCAAGGGATATTGATAAATCCGACGCATTCCAAAGTTGTAATCCTAAACAGAAAGCAAATCTAGTTAACGTTGTTTTCGATTATGATATTCTGTTTTAGGAGCCTAAAGGGCTTCCACCCAAGCGAGAGATAGAACATGAGATTTATTTGCAGCAAGATGCTCCACTACCTAACATTGGAATGCATAGGTTATCAACTCTAGAGAATGCAGAGATAAAGGAGTAGGTACAGGAGTTGCTCGATCAAGGGTTTCTTCGACCAAGCACATCACCTATTGTGTTAGTGCAAAAGAAAGACAGTTCGCAAAGAATGTGCATTGATTTTAGAGCACTAAATAAAATCACAATAAAGAATCATTGTCCTTTTCCTCATATTGATGATTTATTATATCAGTTAAAAGATGAAGTTTACTTCTCTAAATTAGAATTGCGAAGCGGCTACCATCAGATCAGAGTTGCAGAATAGGATGTATGGAAAACTGCTTTCAAGACGAAGCAGGGACTTTATGAATGGTTTGTTATGCCTTTTGGCTTAACTAACGCTCTTGCTACATTTATGTGAGTCATGAATGATTTAGATGATATTCTTGTTTTTAGTAGGACATGGGATGAACATGTAAAGCATGTAAAGTAGATTTTAAATGTTTTAAAAAGAGAAAATCTCTATGTGAAATTGTCAAAATGTGAATTTGGCAGAACATATTTGAATTATTTGGGTTATATTGTAGGGGGTGGTGAATTGAAGATAGATCCCTCTAAGGTCGAAGTCATTGTAAATTGGCCTAAACTCAATACTGCTACAAAATTTAGAAGTTTCTTAAGGGCAACGCAATATTAGAGAAAGTTTATTGCTAACTTTTCTTTGATTGCAACTCCTTTACATGCTTTGACACGTGTGAAACATGTGTTTCAATGGGGAGGAAAACAACAGAAAGCCTTCGACACGTTGAAAGAAAGGATCAATACAGCGCTAGTACTAGCACTGCCAGATCTTCAACATCAATTTGAGATCGAGACAGGTGCAAGTGAATATGTCATGTGGGCAGTGTTGATGCATTGCAGAAAGCCTATATGCTTTCATTCTGAGACATTTACATCAGCAGTGGTTAACTATCCTACATATGATAAAGAATTGTATGCATTAGTTCAAAGTGTTAAAAAGTGGAAACATTATATAATGGGTAAAGAAACAATCATACATACAAATCATCAACCACTTCAATATTTACACTCACAAACTAAACTGCAACAATCAAGACATTATAGGTGGATGTGTTTTATACAACAATTTCATCTTGTTATCATATATAAGAAGGGCATACATAATAAGGTTGCAGACATGTTATCAATACCAATTATAAATGCATCCACAATACTTAAGCATAATTCAGTAATTCATGAAAGTTACATTGAACAATATGCTCAAGACACAAATTTTAAGGATGTATATGCAACTTTAAGTCATGGCAAGCAGGTAGAAGAATTGGAAAATTATATAAAGGACAAATTCTTATATCATTTGGGAAAGTTATGCATTCCACAAACTAAAAGAGTTAACATAATTCGAGAAGCACATACTTCTCTCATATTAGGTCATTTTGGTGTAAGTAAAACAATTGCACAATTACAAAGGTTCCATTATTGTCCACGAATGAATGAGATGGTTTCAAGATATGTAAAAGGATGTATTATGTGTGCTACAAGCAAGCCAAGTAATAGAAAATTAGGCTTGTATATTTAGAATTTTGTAGAATTTTTCCTACAAGTCAGCTAGCTTTGATACCATGTAGAAATTTTTCTACAAATCATCTAGCTCTGATACCATGTAGAAATTTCCCACTAGTAGATCACCGATAATGCAATGTACTAAAGCAAAACACTTGATCTACTTCTACAAACAATTTAACGGAAGCTTAATCAACCATGAGCAATATCAATAAGGACACATATAACTGATAAGAAGGAATCAATCACACATAACACAGAAGAATTTACCCGGGGAAAGAAACTGCCTAAAACCCCATCTTTGTATTATCATACAAGTGGAAATATAGTCTGGATTACACAAAGCCTTAGCTCAGAAGCTATCCAGCTCTCAGTACAATCCCTCTGCTGCTCATAGACAGTGAAAGGATTCTCAAAAATCTTCTCCTCTACCCTCCAAGCCTCCTATTTCCTTGTGCAGTTTCCATGGGGTCCAGTGTTGCCACCTGTGTGAGTTGGCCTCTTCACACACTCACTAACCTCTAATCTAACTGCACAAACCTAAAGGAGATAAATCTTAATCATGGATGAGCTTCCTTTATAGGAAAAATATTCATCCAACTGATAGTACATTGTCCCTTCTCTGATCTCAACTAGATCTCTGAAAGAACTAACATGCATCAGTTATCCATGAGTGAATACACAGTTATCTGAAAATAATAGTTGTCACATGCATGCAAGCATCAACAAACTATATCTCATTAATTTAACAACTTATTAAATTAATATAATTGAACTTGACTAAGTTAAATTAAGTCATCTGATCCTCTCAATATAGAACTCATCCTTAATTCCTCAATTAGTGGAGCAAATCAAGGACACATTCCCCAATTAGTGGAGAAATAATTACATGTTCTCACAAAGACTTCAAGTTTGCTTTTCCTTAACTAATTAACTCATGGAGAATTAATTAATTAATATTCCAAACTGTTGGTAAGACCAAATTCGAATTTACTTCCTATAGATAAACCAGGGACTGCTATAAATAGGAATCCAACTTGAACTGCTAAAAATAGAACTTCTATTTTTAGCACTTCCATTTTTCATTTCTTGTTGCCCAATCCAGCACTGATGCCCAAACTGCTATTTTTAGCAGTGCTATTTTTAGCACTTATATTTTTAGCAATTTCTTGTTGCAGATTTTCAACACTCCCTCTCAACAAGAAAGGCTTCCTCTCGAACCTGATCCTATACCTCTGGAATGTTCTGCATGCAACACATCTACCAAGTGTGGTTGCTCTAGCAACTCTCAGAACAAAAAAAAACTCCCAACTGACCATTCTGTTGGGCTAGAAACATACTCTGATTCTGAAGCTCTACCTGCTGCTGACAAGTGCTCCCTCTCTGACCTCTGTGCTACTGCAACATCTCCATGCATCTCGCACCATTGCACCCTTCTCTGTGCTACCCTGCACAATGCAACACACTTGTGCCTCTCGCATTGCTGCAGCCTGCATGCTCTGCGCTGTCTTGGGATTCCCTGCACTGTAGCTCTCTCTGTCGCTCCATCCACATCTGTCTCTACCCAATCAATCAATTCCTGCTACTCCACATCGGGGCTCCCGTAGCAAGGTCTCATCCAAGAGGTTGGGTACCTCAAGGATCATGCCCCTCTTCCATGGGACAATCACTCCACATTGCCCCACCTCCTACCTGGAGGTATGGCTGCATGTGATCCCTCTGCCCACCTAGCTCGAAG